>JAMLFT010000168.1:0-52688 GCA_026544285.1 Pachyrhizus erosus
AAAATTTTAAGTAACTTTTTAATTCTTATAAAATAAAATATTTTTATTTGAGTGCTTTAATTTTTTTTTGTTTCAATTTTTAAAAATATAAAAAAAATTATTTTAGTTCCTATTTTCAAATAAATACATTAATTAATAACATAATAATAACATTGATAGTTTATTAATTATTTATTACATTAAGAGTTTAATAAAACAATCACAAGTAATTTTTATGATAAATTATGTTTCAAAATCTTTTATCAATTAATATGACATCATAAACTCTTCTAAATAAATGAGAATTAAAAAATATTATTTAAAAAAATCACATGATTATTTTATTAGATTTCTTCGTGATATAATAAGTTAATTAATAAATTATCAACGTCATGATTATACGTAATGTTGTTATTTACAATAGAAATTAAAATAAAAAATTTAAATATTTAAAAATTAAAACAAAATAAAAAAAACCTTTAAAAAACCAAAATAAAAAATTCTTATTTTATAAATATCAAAATATTATTTTTAGTCCATTTTAAATATGGACATTCTCTCACACCCATTTTGTTTCGTCTCATCTAATCGAAGTAACAAACAAAGGTTAAAAGGTCAAAATTCTCCAATGCAATGTAAAAAGAAAAACAAAATAAGAACATAATTTCAATATGTCATCAATGGCTACTTTTCACAGGTAAATTGCAACATTCGTATACTATGTACATATTTACATCATCCCAACTTATGCGTCAGGGGAGACAGGGAATGGGAGAGAGATGACAATCAAATAAGGCTGCAAAACTGATATACACAAATTCTCTTATACATTCTGGAAAATTGAGGGCATTGACTTCGATAACCTGGTTTCTCTCACAATATTGTACAGTCGGTGAAAATATTCATGTTGAAGGCAAAACTGTCGAGCTTTTGAGAACATCCTATCAAATCCAAATGGAGGGATTTCTAAATTGTGTTGCCATAGCATCCGATAGAAACTTGACTAGGTTTTTTCTCTCAACGTTTTTCTCCTTCTTATGTTCAAGGTGTCGAACCTGTGGCAACATGTAAATTAATTAGCACTTAACATTGTGTTGGGATCAGATTTCATGCTGACAAGTAGGCCATGTGCCCCACCTTATTAATAGTATCTGTTCAATAATAAAATTATTAGATAACCGCTACGGGCGTTGATAAGTTTACCATAACTTCAGAGGTTCAAGGAAAACACCACAACTCAACCAGTTGAACAATGATAAATTTTAGATATGGAGCATAAAAGGTTGACTTGTGGACAGAAGAGATCATCCAAGGATTGACCGATAAAAAAAAAAGGTGGTGAATCTGTCACATTAATTATATAGATCAAGAGGGGTTAAAATTACGATGGATTCTCAGGGAATTTTTGCATATGTGCTAGCAGGTATTTCACATTAGATAAAGGGAATAAATAGTATTCTAATTCCCATGCAAAAGCCTTGATCTGTGTCATTCACCATCATAATCTTCCATAGCATCTCATTGTACAACCATTTCACCCACCAGCCTTGTAACGTCCATATTTGTTCTCATCACTGCTTCCTAAAATCATTCCAAGTCATACTCAATTCTTTTAACTTGTTCTTTCAACTGCTTCCTTGCGGAATTATTTGTATCTCTAGCTAGAAGAATGACCTAGTACAATTTGCATAACTAATACACTCACAAAGTCAGAAGTTTTACATGCAGTAAGAAGTCATGCAACAAAATTTCTTTGATGCAACAGTCCATAAGATCAATAGAAATCACTATAGGACCACCCTCGGAGAATAGAATTGAATAGCACATTACCTTAACAGAATCTGTTAACGAGAAATCTGTATCTGTGATGATGACAAGACATTTGATACCATGTTCATTAGCATACTCATACTGCTCTGTAAGACTTGGATCAGGGGAAGGAACGAAGTCAGCCTGACAATATGAAAAGATGAGTGAACAGAAGCAAGTAATAATACTCAATTATGCAAATTATAATTGTTTGAATATCTCAACCTTAAAGTTCTCCCATAATTCAGCAACTAGCTCCATGCGCTCCGCCAGAAGACCACCTCCTCCTCTAGAACAGACAAGAATATTGGTGCTGGCTTCATTTCTGGAACAAGTGAGGAAAACCAACAATCAAGCTTTATCCTACTAAGTGATTACGTGTTATTTGTATAAATTAAAAATATAACTAAAAAGATAATAACACAAGTGTCAAGGAGTTTGTAAAATGTTAAAATAACAGACACTAACCTATTGGGCTTGAAATCAACAGGACAATTCTGAATTATTGTCTCCAGTGCAAGGCTGGTCCCCACACCAATGGGAGGATTTCGTTTCTAGATAGCAGAGAAAGCAAGTAATCAGAAACAACAGAAAATTCACAAAGAAAATAAGCTTTAAGTTGTCTAGGACTGCAAGAAGCAAACACTGTCAAAACTGAAGCACATGCAAGTGAAACATGAGATATCATCAATTACAGATAATTGATGCCAATATGTTTGGGAAAAGGGTCAGCATCAATACATATCTGGAGCATGAGGGACAAACCTGAACATGCTAGTACTTTTTCAAATTCATATCAATGAGTTTAAGCATGACAAGTTTATAACACAATTTGAGATCCAAGCAAAATGCAATTGAATTTTAAATTGCTAATGCCTAGGTAAACATGATTATTGCACATTCTAGAAGTGCGTTTTTAACAGCCAGACAATTGAAGAGAGGAAAATAATATAGAATATACAAGCCATCTCAAAGTCAATCAGAAGAAATAAAATGTGTGCATAACCTACATAGTCAGTACTCCACAACTGATGAAGCAAATAGTCATATCGACCACCAACAGCCAGCAAGGCACCTTCAGAGAGAGATCCAGGACCGTTCTCCTTCCTTAAGTATACCTTCCAAGACAAGTTCAACTTCATTAGAATCACCAACACATACATATTCTAGCCCTTCTGATCCTTGATAAGCAATTCCAAGAACCATTAGGCAATAAAAATATTTTCAAAATTAAAATGTACCCAGTTCTTTATCAATAAAATAAAATGCACAATTTATGGAACAGGGATAACTTTTCAAATATTCCATGCTTTGCCTAACTATAACAATTTCAAATGATAGAAAAAGTACATCATAAAAAGAGCTATAAAAATTTAGAAATTTATTGCATTTTTTATATCATATATTGCACCATGGTAATTGTTACATTATCATCTTGATGCTCTTATTCAAATGGAACATTAAATGTTAAAAACACTAGTGAACACCAAGTGAGGACATAGACATAGTTGAATTAAAAAAAATTGGCTAGTAGATTGGCTTCAAGTTCATTCTTCATCTTTCATATGAAGCAATATAATCAAAGGCTCAGACTGATAATTTTTAGTCGGCAACTTTAGCTCCATACCAACAGTTTGATGTTAGCATTTTCCATGATTAATTATCCTTTATCATAATTGTTTCATTTCTTTTCCAGTAGTACCCCAAGCAAACTTTTGTTTATAAAATGACACGAGCACACAGCATCATGAAATTATTATCCCTTTAGATATTTTAAATTGCTCATAAATTAGCTCTTTGACCGAGATATGTTTGGATATCATTCAATCTCAATCATGGTCAATTATCATTTTATTATAGAATAGCTCTTTCACACAATTGGAGAGAAGCTTTTAATGAAGGGCTTGGAAGAGTGTCAGATACACACAGTATCTCCAACTCCAAGTCTCCAATCCAATAGTTTATATTTACAAAAAACAAATCATAAATAGGGAGTGAGAAGTGTTTGTTACAAAATGCAATCAAGGTATTGATACAACAAATATTTAATAATTTTGTTTAAAACTAAAAGAAAAACTTATGGTACCTGAAAAAACAAATCTCTATGATAACTTTCAGTTGGTGGCATTAATGCATCTATATAGATATTTTTGTCTATCCTCCAAATTCTCAAGAGACTGACAAGCTCATACAATTCATCAAGTGCCTTGAATGCACGTTTATCTGAAATAATTTACTATTTGACAGTAAGCATGGACTTCCTTCTATCATATGTAATTGTATATTGCATATTACAATCTGACAATAAGAATTCTACCGGATGGAAGAGCTCCTCTTAATCGGGGGAGAGCCTGATCTGCAGATCCACAGAATCTTAAACCTACAGTCTGCAACCTATTTACCATACCCTCTGCTAAATTCAACTCCTGGAAAAGAATTAAAACTGCAAATGAATAATTTCATCTGAGAACTGTCTTCTTTAAACATTGTAATTTCCAAAATGAAACTACAACAACCTCAACAATACTCAATGTAGTTAAACATACGAGATTTCTTTACAAATATTCTCACCTGCAAAAGCTGCCGCCTTATCACGACCCATTTTAATTTCCTTTCTGAGGATTGTGGGCGCAAAGAACCCATCATTGAAAGTAGCTTCAGAAAATTAAAGATCTGTTATACTAGATCCTCACAAACTTAATATCTAGATTTTGTGATTGCATCACTAAGATAACATACCTCTGCTACTTTGAGTCTGTGTTCTACCTTGATTCCTATCCATGACCAAATTGCATCCAGAAGATCGCCATGATTGAGATGAATGTCACATGAGTCTGCATGGAAAAAACAAGTGACTATGTCCCTTGTAACCTGTAATACAATTGGTAAATGTGCTAAGTTTAGTACCACAGAATAGCCAACATCATACAACACAAGTCTGAAAGATTTCAGGCACATAGTGAACAAGTTATTAAGCCAGGGAAGGTATATTACTTGGACTTGACATCAAAAGCTTGTAATGTGCTGCAACAAGCTTTGACAGTGGAAAGCTCTAAACAGAATAAGAATAAAGCTGAAGTTTGGCTATAGCATCGATGATCGGGGCATACATACATCCTTTGACTACTTAAAAAGATTATTTCCTAGTTTGTTTGAAAGTCTTGATCCTTCAATTTTTCGTTGTGATGTATGTGAACTTGCAAAAAGCCATCAAACTTCATTTCCATTGAATTTAAATAAAAGTCCTCTTCCTTTTATGATTATCCATTCTGATGTGTGGAGGCATTCTAAAATTCCAACATTAGGTGGCTGACATTGGTCTGTTACTTTTATAGATGATTGTACTAGAGTTACTTGGTTGTTGTTAAGGTTCAGAGAGAAATTAGAAAATGAAAGAACTTGATATCTTGTTATTCATCCCAAAATGTAACTTTACAGAGTTTGTGATATATATGCATGACTTGATGAGACTTATTCTAACTAACCGAGATACAAAGCCTAACTAACTTGAGAAGTGCAGTAACAAACTGCATTTCTGTACATTACTCACACACACCCTTGCAAACTCAGTGTGGATGTGAAATCATGAGCAGCCACATTGAGTTTGTCTCTAAGAAAAAGAAAACGAGCAGAAGAGAGAGGCTTTATCAGGAGGTCAGCCCACTGATCCTGTGCTGAAACATGAATAACTTGCACCTGCTTTTGAATTACTTTCTCATGAACAAAGAACAAATCTATTTCCATATGTTTAGTACAAGCATGAAGTGTAGGATTATGTGCAATGGTAAGTGCACTTTGGTTGTCACAGAAAATCTGAGGAGTATGAAAAGCAACTCCAAGTTCATTGAGTGGAGTTTCAATCCAGAGAACTTCAACAGTAACCTGAGCCAAGATGCGATACTCCACTTCACTGCTTGAGCGAGCCACAACCTGTTGCTTGCAAGACCACCATGAAATGAGGTTAGGACCTAAGTAAACTGCTGCTCCTGATGTGGAACAACAATCATCAGGATCTGAGGCCCAGTCAGCATCACAATAAGACTGACAGAAGGCGACATAACTGCAGGAAATAGACTTAAGCCAAACTGAATAGTTCCCTTAAGATAGCAAAGAATTCGCTCAACTGCAAGCCAGTGAGCTTCAAGAGGAGAAGCCATGAACTGCCAGACTTTGTTAACAGCATAACTGATTTCAGGCCTTGTGATTGTCGCATATTGCAAGGCACCAACCACAGACCTATAAAAGGTAGGATCAGATAAAACATTTGACCTCGTTTTGCTGAGTTTGTAACCAGACACCATAGGAGTTAAGATAGGCTTAGCTTCATGCATATTTGTTTTTACCAGTAAGTCTCAAATGTATTTACTTTGAGTAAGAAGCAGAGACCCATCTGATTGAGTCCTGGCTTCAATACCCAGAATGTAATCTAGTTCACCAAGGTGCTTCAGAGAGAATATGGAATCAAGTCGAGTGATTAAGTTCTGAACCATTGTGGAGGAGTTTTCGGTGACTATGATGTCACCTACATATACCAACAGATATATAACATGTAGACCAGTTCGATAAATGAACAAGGATGGATAACACTTACTCGCAGAGAATCCAAACTGAAATAAAGTCAACTGAAGTCTTTCAAACCACTGTCTGGGAGCCTGTTTAAGGCCATATATTACCTTATTTAGTTTACAAACCATTGTTGGATCAGTTGATTCAAAACCAGGAGGCTGTTGCATATACACAGCCTAGCGTGAAAGACCATTTAAAAAGACATTGTTTGCATCCAGCTGAAAGAGAGCCCACTCGTTAGTCAGAGTCATAGTAAGAACAATATGTTTAGTAACAGGTTTTATAATCGGATAGAAGGTTTTGTTGAAAACAAAACCCGGTATCTGATGAAAACCCTTTGCTACAAGGCGTGCCTTGTATCTAATTGAACCATCAGGATTTTCTTTTACATGAAAAACCCATTTATAGCCAATGGAATTTCTACCAGGTGGAAGATGAACTAATGTCCAGGTATCATTCTTTACTAATGCATCATATTCTTGCTGCATGGCAGCTAATCACTGAGGGTCCTTTAAGGCAGCTTTTACACTCTTGGGTTCAATGTATGTTAAAAACAGAGAGGGAGACAGACACCTGATGGGAATAGCACAAGTTTTTGAATGAGCCTGCATGGGATGAACATTAGCAGGAACCAAAGATTGAGAAGATTCTGAAGAATGAAAGTCACTAGAGATAGACACAACAGTAGTAGGTAAAGTAGATAGGGAAGGTGAGCTAGGTACAGTGACTGGGATTAGAAACAGAAGGTATAGATGCAAGAGCTAGGACTGTTGAAGTTGATTTTAAACCAGTAGTTGATGATGAGAACAAGTCTTTATATGGAAACCAACATTCATTGAAAACCACATCTTTAGAAATGAATAGTTTCCCTGATGGTGACAAACACTTGTAACCTTTGTCAGAGGTAGAGTAGCCAAGAAAAAGGCACTCATGAGACCTAAACTCTAATTTGTGAGAATTATAGAGCTGAAGAAAAGGGAAGCAGGCACAACCAAAAACTTTGAGAACTTTATAATCAGGAGATTGTTTAAACAGCACTGTATATGGTACATTGAAATTTAACGGAGCTGTAGGATGATTAATTAGATAAACTGCAGTTTGAAAAGCATAGTCCCAGTATTCTAGGGGAATAGAAGCATGACTTAACAAGGTCAATCCCAATTCAACAATATGGCAGTGCTTCCGTTCAACTACACCGTTCTCATGGTGAGTATGAGAACATGTAATCTGTGGATAATACATAAGGATGAAAGGTATGTAGACAAAGGGCGAAATTCACCACCTCAGTCTAAAGAGCTTTCAGAAGAGTATTAAACTGCAATTCAACCATGGTCTTAAACTGTTTAAAGACCTCAAAAGTGTCAGGTTTATTTTTAAGTAAATATAACCAAGTAAATCAAGAATTAGCATCCACAAAACCAACATAATAATAAAAGCCATTAGTAGAAGGCATTGGTGAAGGTCCCCACACAACACTGTACACTAGCTCTAATGGAGAATTAAAAGTATTTTGTGACAAAGGTGAATGAAGACGATGAGATTTACCAGCACTACATGCTGAACAAAACAAATCAGCAATTTTATTAGAGTGAGGTATATTACAATGTTTGAGTACAAGTTTAAGCATATTAGCATTCAGATGACATAGTCTAGAATGCCATAACATATCAGAATTACAGAATAATGTGTTTGATTGAACTGATTGTGAAACAAAACAACTGGCTATAGTAGATGGAGAACAAGGCCTTAGCTGAAGAGGGGAAAACTTGTAAAGGTCATCAGGACCAACTTCACAACGAACCAAAACCTCATTGGTTCCCTGAGATTTCACAACAAAGAAGTGAGAATGAAATTCAAAAAAGACTGAATTGTCTTTAGCAAAACGACTAACATTGATTAGATTTTTGGTTATATGGACAAAACTTGGAGTAAACTGTGTAATGACAGAGACACATTAGAATTTAATGGTGACATAAACTGAGAAGAACCTGAAGAGTATAGCCAAACCTTGGCCAATGCCAATGAAGAGTTGGTCAGGTCCTTCAAAAGGACCTAGCTGCTGAATACTATGTGAGTTTCCAGTAACATGAAATGAGGCTCCAAAGTCTGGATACCAAGCACCACCAGAGGTATTAGTCACCATTGCATTAGGTTGATTCTGATATTGATGAGACTGGTACATAGGTCGTGATGCAGCATTTGACTGATTCCATGTATGAGATGCAAAAGAAGAAACATTAAATCCTTGTGCACCAAAATTATTTTGAGAAGGAAAGTTCTGATAATTGTGATAGCCTTGAAAATATTGCGACACTGTAGACTGATAAGACTGATCAAATTGATGATAATAGTTGGACACAACATGTCCAAACTTGAAGCACACCTGGCATTGAACATTGGCAGAATGACCTACACGACCACCACCAAAACCTCCACGACCAGATCCACAAAATCCTTAGTTAGAATTATGAACATCAGATGTCTGAGTAAGATTCACCTGAGAAGCAGATGAGCTTGACGACAACTGCATTGAGGTCAACAAGTTTGCCGCCGTGAGATTAATAGTAGCTGAATCTGATACAATTTTCTTGCAAAATCTCTCAAGTCGCATTTCATCTGCAAGAAGAGCCTCAACTTCCTTAATCGGTAGTGGTTCGAATTGACTTTCAATTACTGAAATAACGAAGCTGTAATCTTGAGGTAAGCCTTCAAGAATCACATTGATGTGTTCTTGAAGAGAAATCAGATCACTGACAGATGCGAGTGAGTCAGCTAGGGCTTTGATTTGTAATAGGTATTCAAACTTCAATTTCGTACCAAGTGTTGTAGATCAAAGCTCAATGCGTAATTGACAAGCCTTCACACGCATCAATTTTTGAAAATGATCATGAATCTTCTCTCATACCTGATAGGAATGAACACTTCCAAAAACACAATATAATGCACAAATTCAGGTCCTTAGGAGCGATAATGGAGGAGAGTATCAAAATTTTGAATTGCAAAAATTTTTTGAAATAGAATGCATTGTTAATCAAACAATCTGTTCCGATACACCCCAATAAAATGAGGTTGCGGAGCGGAAAAATCATCATTTGTTAGAGGTTGTTCATGTTGTGTTGATTAAAGCTCAGATGTCATTATCCTATTGGAGGGAAGCTCTTGCTTTTGCAACACACTCAATTAATCGAACCCCTTCACACTCTATTGACTTTCAAACACCTTTTTAAAGCTTTTAATAATGTTGTTATTGCTCCTACAATTCCAAATTTACCTCCTCGTGTCTTTGGATGTGTAGTGTTTGTTCATCTTCACAAACATCAACATAATAAATTGGCCCTACGAGCTTTATGGTGCGTTTTTCTTGGATATACTATCAATAAAAAAGGATATAGGTGTTATCATCCTCCAACTCAGTGCATGTTTATAACCATAGATGTGGTGTTTCATGAGGAATTAATGTATTTCTCATCTAAGTCAACTTAAAGGGGAGTGTCAAAAGGAATATGACCTTGTAAGATGTTGTGATGTTCATGATGCAAGTGTGATCAATTTGGATCTTGATATTGATTCACAATTAGAAGACAAAGAAGTGATTACGCCACAAAATGTAAGTCCATCAATAAAAGATGAAGTAAATGGACCACAAACTTTGAGTCCATCAATTGAAGAGCTTAAATCCTTCACTAGCATACCACACCAATTGTCTACTGAGGATGTGCCTATTCTTGAACCTGAATTGCCAGAAAACTTCCAGAGCATCTTAATCGAGGTATTCCTAAACCTACATATGAACCTGAAATTTCAAGTAGAGTGAAATACCCTATGAGTCATTATGTGTCTAATTAAAATCTGTCAGAATCAAAAAATTCATTTGCAAATCAATTATCTACTACATCTATTCCTAACAGTGTGTAGGAAGCCTTAGTTGATCCAAGGTGGAAAGCTGCTATGAATGAAGAAATGAACTTGTTACAAAAGAATGAAACATGGGACTTAGTTGATTGCCCAAAGGGAAAGAAGTCAGTAGGATGTCGATGAGGATACACCGTGAAGTAGAAACCAGATGGTGAAATTGAACATAAGCAAGATTGGAGGCAAAAGTTTATACTCAAGAGTCAAGCCTATGGGATTGACTATACAAAGACATTTGCACCTGTAGCTAAAATCAACATTGTTCAAGTATTGTTGTCTTTAGCTGCAAACTTGAATTGGCCCCTACAACAATTTGATGTGAAAAATATTTTTTTGCATGGAGAATTATCAGAAGAAGTTCATATGGAACTTTTGCCAGGGTGTATGATGTTGGAAAGGCATAGCCAAAAGGTGTGTAGGCTGAAAAAATCATTATATGGGCTGAAACAATCCCTAAGAGCATGGTTTGGAAGATTTACAAAGTTGATGATAGCAATTGGATACCATCAAAGTAGATCAGACCACATTTTATTTTTAAAGAATCAACAGTAAAATTACTTTCCTTATTATATATGTGGATGACATGGTGATTAAAGGAAATGATCCAGAAGAAAGGAAGGCATTGCAAGAGTATTTGTCTAGCAAATTTGAAATGAAAGATCTTGGTTCCTTGAGGTATTTTCTCAAGATTGAAGTCTCTAGATCCAAGAAATGTATTTTCTTTTCACAAAGAAAATATGCTCTAGATTTGTTGCAGGAGACTGATATACAGTGTGTAAACCAACTATTTCACCAATGGAAGGCTTGAAGTTACATAGTACAACAGACCAAGTCCCAGCTGATAAAAGAAGATATTAGAGGCTTGTGGGCAGATTGATGTACTTAGCTCACACAATACCAAACCTTCCTTATGCACTGAGCATTGTTATCCAATTTATACATAATACTAGTGAATAACATATAAATGTTGTCATGCATATATTGAGGTACATAAAGTCTACTCCTGGAAAAGGGATACTGTTCACTAAAAAGGGAAACTATCAAAACATAGATGTGTATACAGATGTTGATTGGGCTGGAGCAATTAATGATAGGTGGTCAACTTCAGGTTACTTCACATTTGTGGATGGTAATCTTGTTACATGGAGAAGTAAAAGCAAGATGTTGTCGCTCACTCAAGTGCAGAAGCTGAGTTTAGGGGTATGGCGCTTGGCCTTTATGAAGCCTTATGGTTGAGACATCTTCTAGAAGATTTGGGTTATCCACCTAAGCAGCCGATCAAGCTTTATTGTGACAACAAAGTTGCTTGTGACATTGCTCATAATCCAATTCAACATGACCAAACAAAGCATGTTGAGATGGACAGATTTTCCATCAAGGAGAAATTAGATGGAAAGATCTTGGAGTTGCCTAAAATTCAATGAGGATCAATTAGCTGATATGCTTACTAAAGCAGTCTCAAGTAAAGTTTTTGGGAAATATGTCTGCAAGTTGGGCATGGATGATATTTATGCACCAACTTGAGGAGGAGTGTTGAGATTTTCTTTCCATATATCCCTCTTTAATTTCCTTAGATTAAGGGATTGTACAGCTGTAGAATATATTTGATCTCTTATTTACAACCTCTTGTTATGCTATTTTTAGGCTCCTTTGTTTCCTAAATTATAGCTCCATTTGTACTAAAAATTCAGATATTCAATCAAGGGAATGTCAATAAAATTATAGTCTTTTTTTCAATTATTATAAGTTGGGTAGTGAAGATTCATGTTCAGATTTGTTTAGATTAGATTCCCCTATTTCCTTGTTTCTTAAGTCATGTATTTCCTTGTTTACTAGGATTTGATTATCTGTACATAATTAGGTTAGGAAAGTTTCTGTAAATACATTATCTAATCCTTGAATCATAGAGATTCAACTGTGTAGTGATTATAATATAAATTCAGATGGCTGAGACATCTCAAGCAATTTAGTCATATCTGAAGTTTCTCAAGTCTGTCCTCTGTATTTTATTTCAAAAACAGTATAAAAAAGTACAGATTTATTTACCATGCTAATGAAATCTAGGACTTCGAGCTTCAATTGACAGAACCAAGTTGTATTGCTAACTGCCGAGCATCATAATGCTATCATGGATAACTACTTATAACAACTTGCAGAAATTAATGATGAAAAAGAAAATGAAACCTGAAAAAAAAATAGAATAGTTGTACAAAGAACATATCTTAATCTAACAATATGCAGTAGAAAAGCACCTTTATGACCTCTGCTTCTGTCAATGCCGAGGTACCACCAATAATGTCAAAATCTCCCTGTGGACAGTGATTTCATATTAAATGAATTTGAACCCATAACAAAATTTGTGGGTAAGCTCCATGAAAAACATCATAGTAACTCCAAATAGATTCTTCATGGAATACAAGAGAAAATAATTATGATAGCTTTATATTCTTTCACCAAAAACCAACAAGGATGAATTATCAGTTTTTATTTATATTGATTCAATAAAAGGGAGGAACAATCACAGAAAACTCATCAGAAATAACATGTAGAATAGTACCTGAAGGTAGTGGTTTGGTGATGAATGTCCAACTGCTCTTCTGAAGACACAAGATATCTCATATCGTTTGAATGAAGATTTCTACACATCATGCAGATTTATGTTTCACATTCAATCCTCATGCCTTGCTTGAATCCAGCTACAATAATAGAGAAGCAAACCAAAAACTGCCAAGGATATTTTGTTTCTTTCTGATGCAGTTCAGATATATAACATTTTTTCTTCCTCTACATTTTTTGTTAGGTGGAGTAAAGTTGTTATGAGTAAGATTACAGATAGGTAAAACATAAATATTTCTATAAAATTCTTGTTCTGACATTTTCAATTTAGATCTTGAACAACATTAGGATGTGCTGGGTTTGGAATTATAAAAAATTGAATATGTTTTGATATGATTTGGAAATTCAATCTCATGTTTGGAACTTATGATAAATTGGATTATTGAATCTTAAGTATGGAACTCATCAATAGAATGTGTTTACAGAAAAGAGAAAATGAATCTGAGAATTTTTGTTACTTAACCCAAAAGTGATTGATCGAATACAGATTTTTATAGACTCAAAGGAAGAGTCCTGAAGAAGCTACATCTATGCTGCTGACTGAGCAATTATTAAGCTAACTATCCCCAGTTAGTTACAGTACAAGAAATCACCTACTGTAAAGACTACAGTAAAAACTATACTCCTTACTACAAAGAATTCTTATATGTACTCTAATACTCCCGCTACAAATTCAGGGTGATTAATGGAAATCGATGACTCTGAGTTTGTCACAAAGAGAAGTAAATCTGGTCTTGGACAGGAGCTTTGTGAGGACATCTGCAATCTGATATTGAGCTGGCACATGCTTAACAATAAGAGAATGACTTAGAACTTTCTCCCGCACAAAAAGATGTAAAGTTCCATGTGTTTAGTTCGAGAATGCAAGACAGGATAATGACTAAGAGCAACAGTACTTTGATTCTCACAAAATGTAGTTGGAGTTGAGCAGGAAATCTTCAACTCTTGAAGAAGAGACTGAATCCAAAGCAGTTAAGCAGTGGTGGCAAGACTTTGATATTCAGCCTCAGCACTTGAACAGACAACTAAAGTTTGCTTCTTAGACCACCAGAATACTAGATTGAGACCAAAGAACACACAAGCTCCAGAAGTTGATCTTCTGTCATCAATATCAGATGCCCAATCTGCTCCACAAAAGGCAGATAGGCTATATACAGAGGACTGAGCTGCGGGTTGAAGATTTAACCCAAAAGAAAGAGTACCCTTTAGGTACCTTAGAATCCTTTTAACTGCCTTCCAATGTGATAATAAAGGTTGAGCCATAAACTGACAGAACTTGTTAACACTATCCAATTTCAGGTCTTGTAACAGTAATGTATTGTAATCCCCCTACAATGGACCTGTTGAAAGATGGATCTTCCATACATTCTGATCCATGTTTGGATAGTTTTAGACCACCAAGAAGAGCTGCAGAAATACCTTTTGCACTTTTCATACCAGCTATTAGAAAGAAGATCATGAATGTACTTTGACCGTGACAGTAAAAGTGAGCCATTAGGAAGATGTTTGACTTCAACATCATTCTGATTATGAGTATGAGGGCAAATTAGTCTATGATGAATACTGAGGTAAGAAATTGTGTAAATGGTCTGAATTCACCTCCCAATCTGTTTGAACTTCCCGAATTTTCTAATTTAAGGCTTTTAAACTGTTTAAAGATATTAAGGGTTTCAAATTTCTGTTTAAGAAAATAAATCCATTGTATATCTGCTGTAAGCATCTACAAATGAAACCCATGGAAGATATAACAGGAGATGGTCCCCAAAGATCACAGCAAACAAGTTGCAGTGGTTCATTATAAACAGTGGAAGAAGGTTAAGAAGGTAAGTGATGAAATTTATCCATACAGCATGCTACACAAAAGTCAAGTTGCATTTTTATCAATGAGGGAATATTACAATGTCTGAGTACATTAGAAAGAAAGTAAAATTTGGATGGTCAACCCTATTGTGCTATAGAGAAACTAAAGTGGAACTATTCGTGTTTACAATAGAAGTTTTCTCTAAAGTATTGACAGAAGGAGAGACATGAGGATGTTGTGAGAGTCTTGAACTGAGTGGAAGGGAGGGAAACTGATAGAGACCATCTTAAAGAAGAAAACCTTGAAGTAAGACAGATTGATCAACCAATGATTTGACATAACAGAGAGAAGGATGCAATTCAAAATAGACATTATTATCCTTTGCAAACTTGCTAACACTCGGTAAATTTTTAGTAATAAAAGGAACATGCAGAAGATTTTTAAGATAAAAAGTAATAGGAAGATAAGACATGGACTTAGGTGTTGCAGAACCAATAGATTGAATAGACAAACCTTGACCATTGCCTAAGAACACATGCTCATTTCCTTGAATAGCTTCAGTATTAGCAAGATTAGTGGAATCAGTAGTGACATGGTGAAAAACTCCTGAATCCACAAACCAGTTCTAAGACTGTTGAGCAACTAGTTGAATGGACTGAGTAACAAATGCCTGAGGCGGAGATGGCTGGTAACGAATAGGTACACCATGAAACTGTGAAGGTGTAGGGTAGGTAAGCTAATGAGCCTGGAATTGTGGTCTAAAGTAGGAAGGATTCACTGGTGCTGAGAATCCATGGGGTGGTGCATAGGAAGCATATGAGGTTAGAACAAATTGGTTTTGTCCAGCAGAATAGGAATGCTGATTATATGAATTCTATTGAGGCATATATGAAGGATAAAATCTGTGATAACAAAAAGTAGCAATGTGTCCAAATTTGCTGCATATCTGACATTGTACACCACCACGGTCACTCCTACCTCCATGTCAGCCAGAACGACCTCCACCACAACCACGAAAACCATATCCACTCTGTTGAGAATCATTATAAGACTGATTCTGAGAAGAATTGCCATGATTGTTTGCTTGAGTAAATTGTACAGTAGTAGAAGGTACTGTCAAAGTATTTTCTGGTTGTTTCATTGCAGATTGAGTAAGATTAAGAGAAATATGTTTTTCTGACTGTTTGATTTCTTAATACGTGCTTCTTGCGCCACTAGCAATGATTTGAGCTCAGCAAAAGAAAATAGCTCAGGTTTAGTATTCATCAGCAAAACAAAAGGCTTATATTCAGCTAGAAGACCTTCAAGTATCACATCCTGTTGTTCATGTTCTGAAACTGGATTGCCAATAGAACTTAGCAAATTAACTAAGGCTTTTATTCGCAACAGAAACTCAAAAATAGGTCTGTCTGACTTTCATCTTAGAATGAAAATAATTGTGAATTTTGTCCCAAATTTGGAACAAATGCCAACAGCCAATAACCCTAGGCAGGAACAAAGCAGAGAGTGAAAACCGTAACCAAGATAACAAAAGCTGATCCTAAAGCTCCCAAGCTCCATAGGGAGGATTCTCAATCCCTAGATCATGATCAGCAATGGAGAGAAATTGAATTGGAATTTCTAGACTTGCAACAAACCCATGAAAGCGATGTGCCGATAGGACAGGCTCTACCTGTTGCTTCCACACAAGAAAATTATTATTGGAAAGTTTCTCCGAAATAGCATAGGAGAATGTAACAGCATTGTTCACTGTCGCAAGAGCACCGAACAACAGCGGAGCATAAGGAGAAGACAACAAAGATTTGGCACTATGATCACCTTTTGGCAGAACAGCAGACATAGGTTCAGGACAAAAAGGATCTGAAGCCATTAAAGAAGCTTCTCAAGCTCTGAATACCATAATAGAATGTGTTTAAGAGAAAATGAATCTTAGAATTTTTATTACTTAACCCAAAAGTGATTGATCAAATGCAGATTTTTATAGACTCAAAGGAAGAGTCCTGAAGAAGTTACATCTATGCTGACTCAGCAATTACTAAGCTAACTAACCTCAGTTAGTTACAATACAAGAAATCACCTACTGTAAAGACTACAACAAAAACTATACTCCATATTACAAAGAATTCTTAGATATACTATAATACTAATCAATACCATTGAATTGAGTTTAAGTAATTTTATTATTTTAAATTTTTACCCTTATTAGGTATGAGAGGTAAAATTAAAAAGTTAGCAAGGGTGAAATATTCTATTTATTTAAAGTCAAATCAAATCCTAACAAATCCCACCATATTTGACTGTATTTTTAAATCTAAAACATTAAATTCCATGGGATTTAAAAAAAACATTTTCTATTTTTTAAAATACCAAACACAAAATTTGATTTATATTCCAAAAACACTAATAAGAACAATAGGTTCATTTTGTTTACTCTACATCTTAACTGATTTCCATTAAAGTAGGATTTAGGAAAACCAGTAGTTGTTCTATTTGGAAGACACATCAGTTATTAACACTATAAAAGCAGAAAGGCACATTATAATACAAGTATAGTTTTGCGAGCATAATTTTATATTACCACATCTACCAAATAATGCCATCTAATTTACTATTATAGTTCATTAAACAATTTTATGACGTGAAAGAATTTCAAAGTGAATTTTAATATATGTTTTCCAAATAGCATATTTTTCTGCTTGAAGAGCATTCTATATATATGTAAATCTAATATTACAAAGCACATTATTTTTCATCTATTACAAACACTATTAGAAAACTCGTGTAACAACTCTACACAAGTTAAAATTTATATCTACAAATCCAATATTACAAACACAACTAAAAACTCCTACTTTCAATGTGAAGAAACTAAGAGAAGAGAGAGAATTTAGAGTAAAATCATTTCTGTTATTCAAATCCCACTAATATTGAACTATAGTTCAGATATTTGTATTACAAGAGTTTAGAAACAGAGAGCAACTGCTCTATAACAGAAAGCACAACTGTCAGCTGACTTAAGGAAGCTAAATTACATTAAGCTATCGTATACTCTAATACAATGGTATACCAATTATTAGTATATTGACCATTTTATATGCAATCATCAAATTTTAACATAATGAAATATAGTTGAAGAAAAAGGATAGAAATAAAATCAAGCTAAACATCCAGTACCTGGTTAGATATAATCCAGTTCACAAAAGGCAAACGCAACTCATGGCAAAGTTCAACAATGTCTCCTCCATGGGTCAGAAGTTTAACTGTATTTCTATTCAACAAAAATCAAAAACCAGAAATCTTATATCTAGGCTGTCATGTCCACAAAGAATTATGTCACAAGGTAGGAAAGAATTTTAAGGAAGATATAACCTATTAAACTGCGGACAATCATCCAATAATCGCATTGTTGATATTTCTAGGTGCTTTGCACAATGCTGTCTGAAAATTTCCCTGTTCACATCTACAACATAATCTCGGACCTCAGTTTCAAATTCTGTGTACTGAATGGATGAACTGTTATCTCCAACTGATCCTGATCTACCAACCTGACGAATGTGTTTTGTGCTTAACATCTCTTCGTCAAAGATAGCATTTAAAACTTTATCATACATGCTTGTATCCTCTGATTTCTGCATTGTCCGTAGGATATCTGAACATAGAAAACTACCACTTGTTCAGGACAATGCAAGAAACTTAAAAAAAAAAATCTAAAGCAACATGCAATTCTTAGATGTTAGAGTCGGTACCAATCATCACATTTCAGCATGACATTTCAATTTGCATTATTAACTGTACTTATCAACATTGTTTCTATATTTGTACTCCTAGGCACTCAAAAATGTTTATTATTCATAGAACAAATAAGTTATAACCTAATGTTGTATGATACATATAGCTAACCCCACCTAATAGGATAAGGCAATGAATTATTTTGATGAATAACAATGTACACTACATAGGTTCTATACAAGAATACACAGCATCAGAAAGCACAAGAAAAGGTCATAATAACTTGCCATCCAATAATTCAGACTCCATTCGTTGAGGAAATGCATTTTGCAAAAGTTCTGTGGCAGAAGGGCGATCTGAAGGAGCTGGAGACATTAACTGTCGCAGCAAGGATTCCTGCTCTGGAAACTCAGCAACCCAATTAGCTGGAACCTCCCCTTTCTGTTTCAGATCAGATAAAACAACATGTCTCTCCATTGCTGTCCCAAATGGGTGCCAGAGCTCAAAGAAAACCACTCCTAAGCTGTACATATCAGCCTGTAACCCAAATAACTCAAGAATTACATGATTTGGCATAAAGCAACAGATTACATGGACACATAGGATGTGAAGAAGTATGATCAACCAGCTGATTAAAATAAAATAATCATGAATGCTATACACCTTTTCATCAATCTTGGGCCATCCTTGCTCAATTTCAGGAGCTGTATAGAAATATGTCCCCACTTGTCCAGTGCCATCAATGGAAACTCCAGTTGCATCAGCAGGATGGCCCAGATCTTGGTCCAGCTGCTCCAACTTCAAGAACTTGGCTGAAAAAAGGGGGGGGAAGTAGAAAATTTTATGTTTCGTTTAAAAATAGTCATTATTCCCTATCAGAGTAGAAAGCTCAAACTTTGAAAAGGGATCATTCTCTATGATTTTTCAATTAAAAGCAGGGAAACCATACTTGGAGAGGTACATAAGGCAACTCCGTAAACAGATGGAGCAACAATCCAGGGAAAAAATTGCATACGTGTGCAGGTATTTACTATTGATCTTAACCTCAAAAATAGAAACGCAACATTGATAAACAAACTTTGTGCATGCAAACCAAAATCAGAATTCTTACTAGTCAACATATTTCTTGGCCTAAAAAAATTCTGATAAATACACGAGCAATGTTCACATATATTGAAGTCGTCCATTGTTAGAATAAGCAAGACAGTAAATATTGGAAACATACATTAAGAAAAGGAAAATGAATAAGTAATGAATTTAGGATCTTACCAAGACCAAAATCACCAATTTTAATATCATTGCGGGCATCAAAGAATATGTTATTTGGTGTTAAGTCCCGATGAATTATTCCTTTTCCATGTATGTGTGCCAAGCCTTCCACTATTTGGCGAAACAAATGCCAAGCTAGTTCTTTGTCAAAATGATTATATGATTCAAACACCTGGTGAAGAGTCCTTTAAATCCGACAAACCACCCACAAAAAAGGAATGAAATGTAGTGAATACGAAGTATGGAACAATAATGAGAGTGCTTGTGAGTTTGTGTTTGAATGTAATACAGTATCCAAGGAGTTTGGAAAGTACATTTTGTCTCAACTATCTACTCCCATTCCTTCTATTTGTTTGACGCTAATAATTTCCATTCCAAAAATGAATAATTACAGAACCAAATTGAAAGAGAAAAAAACAAAGAATTTATGTAGATTAAATTATTAGGGGAGAGAAAAGACATTGTAGACTCGGTAACACTCCAGGCAGTGGCCAAAATTTGAGAAAGATTGTCAGGAGACATTAATTTTACTTGTTATTAATCAGAAATTTAGGAAAACTTTCATAACAGATACAGATGATATCCTTAGAAGACAAAGAAGGATCATTTAATAGTATTTCTTAGTCGGTTAGGACATTCCACAAATCACAGGATTTAACCTTTAATTCATTTCTTTTTTTCTTTTTTGCATTAGGTTCTTGTGTATATCCTCAACTATTGATCTAATTCAATATAAATGAAATCAACTAGGTAATATAACTCCCAAGATTCCAATCACCCACAAAAATGAAAATCTGTTCATTAGATGGTAATATAATTTCCACTGAATCAACTAGGCAACATTAAATATTCCAACTTAGCTTATGATAACACTAAGATTTCACATAACAACATCCAAAGTCATATGGATTTAACCAAAGGATCACTTGACTTAAATGCCTAAATTGTTGAACAAAGGAACAAGAGTAATTCTATACTTCTAAACAATCTTTCCTTGTCATATCTTGGGAGCACTGGACTTGAAACATGGACAAAGGATGGGCATGTGCCAAGCTTATTTGCATGGTAGCAAGCATGATCCCAGAAATAAACTAAATGTGAAGAACAGAGCTCGCTGAAAATCTTACCTGGGACAGTACTCCATTTGTATATAAAGGTAAGTTGATTCAAGCTGATTCTCATGTCCAAAGGCATCATTTGAGGTTGCCGCTTTATAGCTGAAAGTAGAGCTGACTGTAGTCTTTGAACCCCAAGCAGAATCACCATAAGAATCAGAAACTCCAGTTTCAAACCATGCCTGGAAGTTTTATGGTTATTAAAATCATCATATAAGCACATAATATTGTGGAAGTAGATAAAGGAAAGCTTATATGTGCATCTCTACTCATTGGCTCTTCCAGAAAAACGGTCCTTTTTGGAATATAAATATATAATTAAAGCAGTATCCATAAGTTACTATATCAAAAAGACCATGGTGGGCATGTGGAATGGTCAACATAACAAAATATACAATTAATAAAGAAACAAAAGGAAATAATAAATTAATGCAAAAAACAAAAATAGTTTCAATAAGCAAAATGGTGCACAGAATAAGAAAGCTCTACCTGATAATACCGAACAACATGTTGATGCTGTAAACGAGAAAGTGTAGCTACTTCCCTGATTTTCTCACCATAGATAAATAGGCAAACAAGTAAGAGATGGAAATTAAAAAATTATACAGGAAAACAGAGGAAAAAGATGGGACAATGGACAAAACAGACAGCAGTTAAATAGTGACATTATTTTCTTTTATTTTTACCAATACATGTGTAAAAAAAGTAAGACATGAGTGTGACATGGAGGCCAACAATAAGGGAAACTTATAACATTAAAACATGACATGATACAGTTAACAAGATAATTGAACTTGGCTTTATAACTCCATATAGAAATCAAATTGACCCAGAAAAAAATGCCTATACTGCAAAGATAAGGAATATCACAATGGACTCCAGCAAACATATTTATTAGTAAATTGCAAGTCACACTGGCTCACCCCTTTGTACTCTTTAATTCTACCATGCAAGTCATTTCAATTTTATGCAATGGAACGTTATGATCAATCATGTAAATATGGCCAAAACATCTTTTTGCAATTTTTTTTCTTTTTGCATTCTCTATTTAAGCTGCCTGCATCTTCTGTTATACATCGTATCTTCTGGCTCTATGATCTACATCAAATAAATTCTATATTGATTCCTTTACTATAAACTTTTTTGTATTCCTGTACTATAATTTAACATACAAGACAAACTGGTTGATGCAGCTGTTCAGGGTTTAATTAATTTTGAGGACAAAAAACTAAGGAATGAAGGTTAAGCAGCAAGAAACATTAATAAGAGTGAAGGAAGGATTAATGTAAGTATTCTTGATATCTTGGAACAATAATTATAGCAACAATGAGATAAAAGATGGTCCTTAGACACTAAGACAGGTAGATGAATGGAATATTGTGCCCAAACATAGAGTCATCATCACAAGAACATTTGAAGCTAGTTAGCTCTACCACACATCCCACAATACATTAAGGAAACCAAAAACATTGGGCTCTAAAAAAGACAAGTGAAAATGTTGACAACTTGACAAGATTAGTTTAGCAGGACATAATCAAACACCACAACAATTAATATTTATATTAGATTAGCAAGTTGTTAAATTATCAATCACAATTCCCAATTCCATGGATCAATACCACTTATTTTAGGTCAAAGAACAAAACCAATCCTGGGCTTCCAAAGAGGGTAAAATTTCATCAACAAATATGCTTACTGCATCAAAATGTTCCATAACCTCAAAATTAATCATAAAGTTTAGCGTGCAGGAGTTGACTTAGAAAGTGCAGATGAACAATCCAACCCACTTTGTAATAAGAAATTGGAGATATGCAACAACTAGATTGCATAAAGTTTTACAGTATTAATTGATATGATTGCAAAGTAACAACTATAATCATCATGCACTGAACTGTTGTTATTAGTGACAAAATTGCACATTAAGAAGTCACAGTTAGTATTGCCAAGGGTATTACTAGCTCCTGCTTAGCTTATTAAGGTTTACCTTAATATTCGGTCAGGCATGCTTTTGTCTTGGAGGCGAATTTTCTTTACTGCATACTGCCTTCCATCAAGTTTATTTTTGCACAATACAACGTGACCAAAACCACCACGACCTGTTTCCAAGGCCAAGCAAAACCTTTACTACAGAAATAGAAAGATTTGTTTAATAGCACCTTTAGTCCCTTTATTATGATCAATGAACAATTTTGGTTGCCCAATAATTTTTTGTTGTCCTTCTGTCCTTTAATTATTTTAATTGTTACAATTAAGTCCATCTGTCAGTTTTCCTCTTGCTAAAACATATTTCATTTTCTTATCAAAATCTCTGTGAATTGAATCATTTAAACTGATTTAAAGTTCAAACCCTCTTTTGCTGAAAATCAACCAAACAATATATTTCACCTAAAATAAGAATATTCTAAATTTTTCCCTCTTCACAACCCTAACCTCACATCTAAAAATTTCTGGCTTTTGAACCATTCACAACATTTTTCGTCCTAAATCTGTCATGAACCCCCAATTATTTGATAAAAAAGATAAGGACTTCAGTGTTTTATATAGAGAAAAACTGATTGGAGGATTCAACTGAACAATTTAAAAAATTAGAGGATTAAATTCAAGCATAAATTATTGAGGGACCAAAATTACATATTAGTAATAGTAGAGGGATCAAAAATGAGAAAACCTAATTAATTACCTTAGAATATGCTACTTCATCCTAGCCAAAAAGAACAGAGCCTTATTTTCAAAGAAGCAGCTAAAGTATAAAAAAAATTAAAATTTTCTGTTTACATGGGGGACCAGGGAGGCTAAAGAAAATAGTGAGTATTATTTGCTTACAAAAACATTCTTGAAATTGCAGCTCAAACTCTGGCCCATCCAAAGAAAAGGAAATAACAGTGAACAGAAAATTGAACTATTTTTTAAGATCATAATGGTCCCAGTGCTTCATAAATTTCTGTTGTTTCCAAAGCTATAATGACTCCTCTTATCATTTCAAAGTAACACTAAGGACAGGCAATCGAGGTCACCAACAAGAAAGAAAAATATGATACTCAACAAACCATCATTGTATACATCTAGGAGTATGGCATCACAGAATTATAAATACATATAACTTAAAATAGAAATCCATGAAGTTCCTTTACCAAGAGGCCGTAGCTCCTCAAAATCATTCAAATATCGAGAACTATGGGGAACTGTGTTTGAGCCTCCAAAATCAGGTTTCCAAAATTGAGATATTCTGGATGAAGCCTAGATGATAAATATGTTAATTAATTAAATAAGTAACAACAAATTTAGTGGTGAGAAATAGAACATATGTTCCTAATCTTTATGGATTTGCCAACCAGGTGTTTCTGGAAAACACGATCAAAGGTTTTGTTGAAAATGGAAGGTGGTTCAGCTGCCATATCACGTGCTGAGTCAGAAATGATCTGGTAATATAGCTCAAAAGGATTAGGATAACTGCAGAACAGACATTATTTAAAAATTAAAACAATAATATTTTTATTATTGATAAAGTAGTGATCTTTTTCATACCCCTAAATTGTACAGCTCTGTTACCACTTGTGGTAAACTCTCAACCAACATTCCCTTAGAAGCACAAACAAGGCGAAGCATGTGAACCTAATACAAAAAGGAAGAAACCCAAATCAATTCTGAGCAGAATTCTCATGTGAAGTGAAGCTGATAACAATAATTAGAATTTTACCATTATTAGATCCTTTTCAACTGTTAGAGACGGTTGGTGATGAGGCAAGGATTCAGAAGACAGAGACTCCAAAGACTCATTTTCATTAATATCTTTGTTATCTTCTGTTGTATACTCATCAACAATAAAATACTGCAGGAGAAATAGAAAATAAAGGAGTTGACACAAACAAATGTCTCAAACAGATGCAAGTCAATTACAATGCTACCCAGAAAAGCATAACAATGACATAATTTCTAAATTTCAATTAAACATGAACCACTTCCCATCCATCCAATGAATGGAGGCATATTGCATCAATTCAAGAAATTTCATATAAATATCCTGCTTGAGTTATCTTTATTAAGTAAATTAGAACAAACCTGGACCTATCTGATTAACTGTAAGAAACCAAGGCTATCAATCCTGGTAAGGTCTGGATGAAAAAGACCAGCTAGGTAGGGCATTTTTTATGCAGACTAATATGAATAGGTTTATATCCAAGTGAGATATAGGATGACATATACAGACAATAGACATATAATATCTAATTTATCCACCTATCAAATTACCGTTTTTCCAGTTTTTAACTCTTATTTATTGTGCAATGAAACATCAAACTCAAATCGAACAACAACAATCAATCAATCCTTTTTCCTCAAGATGGATTAGCCACATGGATCAAACAACACCATAATGTTTTCTCATAATTCATAATTCATGTCTATAGACATATGTGGGTTCTAAATCCTTCTCAATTGTTTTGCGTAAGGTTTTTCTAGCCCTCGCTCTGCCTCTAGCGACTGGCTAACACTCCATCTGATCTACTGATTATCGGGGCTTCTTCAAGTCTTCTCCATACATGTCCCAAACCACTTGAGCTGAGATTCTACCATCTTTTCTACAACAGTTGCTGCCCCAACTCTTTCTATAATCCATTCTTTCCTAATCCTATCATGTCCAGTATGTTCCTTATTCAACACAACATTCTCATCTTTGTTACATTTCTCTTTTCTTTTTACCTCCTTACATTAAGTTCCATGCAACATTGCAACTTCTTATAGACATGAAGTAAAATTTTATTTTTTTAAGCTTGAGCACCTTTGAATCACATATAATACTCAAGGTGCTCCTCCATTTCATCCATCCCATTTAAACATTATGGTTTACACCTCCCTCTATTTCTCCATCATCCTATATGACAAACATAGGTACTTAAACCGTGTAACATGTCTAGTATGTCCACTCACCAAACTCACATATCCATCCAGCATAAAAGACTGACAACTTGTAATTTACCTGATCTTTATTTGTCATCTCACAGTGCCAAATTAATATTCAACAGTCTAGTGTATTAAACCTTTCGAGAATTTTTCATCACAAGTACGTACCATCCACTTAACTTGCTCAACTTTAATTTCCCTTCAAAATCAATGACCTTTTCATAACCAGTCTTTCTTTCAGGAGGAGAATAGGGTAACAAAATCCCAAATACCATTTAATCACTCATCAATTTTGACAGTTAAAAACATTATTCTGTCATGCAAGAAATAATGACCTTAACAATTAATGCATTAAAAACAATTGCCCTCGTCAAGACATTAATGCAGAAGACACAGAAACAAAAGAAAACAATAGACTGAAATCAAACAAGCAGTACACAGAACTTACAAGAAGCAAATCATATATTACCTCTTTCTCACCTTCATTGCCATTCCCAAGAAAATCCTCCACCAAAGATCTACTTGAAGAAGTCAAAGATAAACTATTGTTGTTGTCTTCACTAACTTCTCCAACAGTATCTAATTTGGCAGGAAGTTCCTGCATTATTGATGGTGTTTCCTTGCTATAAAAATTTTTCTCCCGAGTCTCAAAACGTGGTTTTGAGGAATCCAACTTAGATGGAGGAAGAGAAGAACTTTTTCCAGCAATTTCATCCATTGCAAAACCCCAACTCCACATTTCTCCGCAACCACAGAAAAGGTCTATAAAACCATAAACAAAAGAATCCTTCTTATTTAAAGATGCCATATCCTTGGGAAACAATTCTTCATTGCTTTCCACAGTTGAGTGTAAAAGCTTCTACAGATGGAGGACAGAAACATATTACCATCAGTTTAAGCAGCAAAATAACTTGTTTTCAGAGATAAATCATCAAAAGTTACATGCAATCACAATTAAAATATTAACAATTATGAAAGAAATTCCAATCAAGCATTTAGTAGCAACAATGACAGAAATGTTCCAGGTTAATATTGAAATTAAAGGACATCAACAGTTTAACACTGACTTCTTCAAGCTTATCTTTCTAGTAAAAACAAAAACAATGTTGTTATAGTGATAAAAAGCCTCAGTGAATAATAATACTTATGATATCTAAACAGAAAATATGGAATAGTGAACTCACAGAATCATTTGATTTGGCAATTGGCTCAATACCAGACAGAAATTCTTGAGCAGCCTCTACCAAATTATAGATCATTACTCGTCCCTCCCTAGCATTTAAAGTAGCCTGAAAAGGACAAGAACAAAGTTCAGAACAATGCATAAATACATGTTGCTCCTTCTATTGTAAGCAACCTAGAGGCTAAGGAAGAGGGAAAAGACAGATGAAGGGAGAGAATAGCAGCGTCACAAAAATGGATTAATTTGTTATAATTTCTGTGTATGTGTATGATAGAGGAAAGGATAAATACAACTAGAGGGACAACAAGATTCATCAAAAGCACAAAAACAGACCCAAAAAGAACATAAGGAACCAGGGAGGAGGGGGATCAAGAATATAACAAGGTTCACAGCCTCTTTGCATATTAGAAACAGAAAATCCCCTACATCAATGAACTCATCATCAAGAGAAGCCATAAATATGACAGAAAGATGTATCCAGTCAAACTGAAAAATAAGATTGGCAAAAGACAAGCCATTGAAAGATTAATTGAGTCGCTTCTGGAAAATCTACTCCTAATTCATAAATTAGAATACACAATTTGGAGAGTAAGACTCATTCTCAATATTATCTCTCCTATCTCCTTTGGAAATGCATTTCACACACTACCCGCACAACTAGGCAAAAAAAACGTCTCTCAAACATTTCAAACTACTCTCGTTTTTATCTTTATCTGCATATTTGATCTTCTTAACCATCTATCCCTTTTAATCTACCCTCTTTTATGTTAGATTTTATCTTAAAACCAATTGGTACTAGGTGAAGTTGCCCAACAGATATATAAGTTGCACCCCAAGAATTAAGGCATGCAATGTGGAACTTCCCAACACCCTCCCTCCACAAATGCTTGCCAGAACAAGCAAGCCTACCAGAATAGGCGATTTACCAAGATGGGCTATAAGCTCAGATACCTTGTTAGATTTCATCTTAAAACCAATTGGCTTTAAGTGAAGTTATCCAACGGATAAATAAGTTGCACAAGAATTAAGGCAGGTGATGGGGGACTTCCCAACATTTTATCTCTATTTCTAAATTAAATTTCAATAATTTTTATTTGTATATAATTTATATGTATATGTATATTTAAAAACATTTATTATGAATCTTAATAATATAAAAATAAACATTTATCTTGTGCAATGTATACACTAAAATACTAGTTCCTCTTGAAGAACCATGTTTTAATTACTTTCCTAGTTTTAGCAAGAGAAACAATGAGATCTTTTAGGAACTAAAAGCAAAAGTAACGCTAGAGAATTCAAAATTAAACCTTATAGTAATGTACTAAATTTAGTATCTTGCATCCAGGTGCCATATACCTCCACCTTCAATTCTATTCCTACCTCAATTTTTTCATTGGAAATTCTATAGATCACACTTTTAAGATCACACTGAATATTAATTCCACCTTTAGGTGACCAATGCCCTTTCTATAAACTTTGGCACTACAAGACATGGTTTGTTCTAACCACAATTTCATCCTTGCCTATGATCACAAAGCTACCACACACAGAATGCATCACCAGTTAACAACAGGGCAAGAGTTAAACCTGATCATGGAGGAGAGACAAAAGCTTATTAGAATCAGCTTCTGATAGCCCTTTCTCCGGAGTAATCTGCAACTTGGGGCACTTGAAGGGATACCCAGGCAAGCACCTAACAAGAAATAGACAGAGACAGTGCTTGATCTGACAGCAACAAAGCTCTCCTTTAGGAAAAAGGAAAGGCTCAGTAACTAAACTTACCGGACAGCAAGCACAGCAGAAACATCTAAGTCCTCATAACCCATGTCCTTGGAGTAAGGCCTGATCAATTTCATGCAGAAACCAAAGAACAACAAGAGAGATAACTATTAAAGTTTAATTTCTATACACTGTCAATCAATTAGAAATCATCTCAGTGTAAATAAGCACAAAGTTTAATTTCTATACATTGTCAGTAATGAAGAAATCATGATAGGTATGGTTTCAAAGCTAATTATTAATAAAGTTAACAAACTTACCATAAACAGCAGATTGTGATCGGATGACTTATACTATGCTATTAGTGCATATACTATCTACTCTCTTTTTTAGGTGCATAAACTATTTACTCTATATAACGGAGAGAAAAAATAAAAAGCCAAAATACCTGAGCTTAATAACTACTCGAAGAGGCGATCCTGGAAGAACTTTACAGTCTTCTTCGAAAATTGCGCATCTAAACAAAGAACAACGCGTACATTTCATGTTAACAAATAAACAACGATCAATTGCATCGAAATCCAATCAGCATTAATAGATAAGCACGTTGGAGCTAAGGAACGAGCTTACAGTGCGGTAATCTCTTCGGAGAGCTGATGGTTATCATCGACGCCGAATTCAGAGGCGTGATCTTTGGACTGCGTCCTTCCCTTGCTCCGGCGACCGCTCCCGCTGCCGCTGCCGCCCCCGCGCTTCTTCTTCTTTGAATTGTGCCCCATTCTCAGCTGAATCCGATTCGGTTTCACTTTCAACTGTCAGAGCGAGGAAGAAGAGGGTTTTCGGTTTGGAAATGGATCGAAAAATGAATGAATGGTGATGGAGGTGGCGAGATTTTGCTCTTATATAGAGAGTATAAATATGAAACGGAGGTATTCAGAGATGAGTAACGTTTCATTCATCTGCACCAGCTGTGTTTGATTTCGTTCCAGTTCATGTGTAGTCACGCTTATGATACTCTCCCACCGGGAAAATGGAAATGCTTGTGACAGAGTTTCGAGTTTTTAGTTTTTATCACGGCACTTGCACTTATATCGAAGTAGGTTAATTAAATCCAAAACAAGGGTTATTAAATATAATGATTGTCCGTACACCAGACAAAAACATAATACTGTCCAACAAAATGTGATTGTAGAATAAGCTTCTTGAAATTATGAGTAATTTCACTTTAAAAAAATTAATAAGTAGTTTCAATCGTTAATAAAAATAATAATAATTTAATATGATGTGTATATATATGTGTGCGCGCGCGCGCACGTTAAAATATTAACTTTCTCTTTAATACGATTACTAATTTAGTTCTTACTTAAGATTTATTTACTTCTTACTTAAGATTTAAATTCATGAAAAAGGATAGTGATTGAAAATGTGAATTGTGAATTGCCCGCCCATATACCTCATAAGAAAAAATTTTGGGCTTACATACAATGAAGCCTGACAACGTTGGTTATCAGTCATAGACGTGGAGTTTCTTTTTGTATCTTTTTTTTCTAAGCATACCCCCTTTCTTTTTTTATTAAATTTTATTTCAACAATGATCTTGTATATGTAGTTAGATTTATTGTTTTAGAAATTAAATTTTAGGAGTATGCAAATTTTACATACTTTCAAATTTTAATTTTAAAATATAATTTTTACTTAAGATAATTATTGTTGAGTTTGTTGTTATAATAGATGTTGTAGAAAAAAAAATACAATTAAAATTACTAGATAGATAAAATAAGAGGAAAAAATATTATAGAAATAAAAAGAAGAGACAAATATTGTATAATCAAATACAAAAAGATACAAATGTTGTATTAAAATATAGAGTAGTTATGTGTTTCATTTTCTCTTATATGTATAACTTTTTTCAATGTTTCCTTTAAGGTGTTCAATATTTTTGTGTGATTTTTCAAATCTTAGTCTCATCCGTTACATATAAACATAATGTGATCATTATAACATATATGGTAAAAATAAAAACATAGATTTATCAAACCAAGATGAGAGTCACTTGAACTAAATTTTAACATGACAATAACGTGTTCCAATAAGTCTCTTAGAGGATCACCCATCACATGTTGGTAAGTTATATATGTGAGAGATGGTACAAAATTAGTGTGTATAACCATCAATACATTGTGTAGGATCTACCACACGTGATCCTTTAGTGGCAACAATGTGATCATTACAATTAAGCCACCTCTCATCACAATCTTCATCAGATGGCACATGACAAGTAATTACACAAAGGTGAACAAGAAATATCATGTAAATATTTGAATTATTGTAAGACCCTAAGGTGCTACGTGAATATGTTAAGCCATTGTATCTCTCTATGTTGAAGGTAATAATTGTTGACTTGTCATATTTGCATACTTGCAAGTCATAACTTCAAACGAGTATAAGCATATCAATTTTATTTGCATATTCACTATTTTAATCATGTTAGATCTACCACACATATGTGGTCCTTTGGTGGCATGCCATATGCATTATGAAAACTTAATTTTGGAACACATGCATAATTTTGTTTCGGAATTTGGTTTTCAAAATATAAATGCATGGTTTCAACAAGTCAGTGACAAACTTAGTTTCCATGCATAAAAACTTCAATAATGGAGGAGAGTTGAGGTGCAACATGGAGTGTGAGATAGGAAAAGAGACAGTAAGAGGACATTGACAAAGGTGTTTTCAAAATAGGAGAGTAAAAAAGTGTGTGTTTGAAGAGTTGATATTAAAAGTAAAAAGAGAGAAAAATACAAAAAAAATGTAAATAGTTAATCCTAAAATAAACACGCATGTCAAATACAATACATGCTTATTGTATAAAACTTGATAAAAGATATCTCTATTTGCACCCATCAACCTTTTTTATAAAATAACTATATTTGTGCCTATCAAAATCTTTTAAGAAATATCCTTTCCAAAAGCTAATTTTATAATGTATTTTTAATAAAAAAAATATTCTTAAATTAGTAGATGTTGTGAAATCTATTTTTTAGAAGCCAAAAGCTAATTCCCACATATTGGACACCCTAAAAAATTCCTTGCTTTTTCTTTTCAACCATCTCACCTATAACACCATTTTTTATTCCCTCATTTAATTTTGTCACCAAAAATAGCACGCCTCATTTTCTTTTCACAAAAGACCAGCACACACAGATAACAAAACAACACTTGCTCACTATTTTGTACACATGGACTGCACCAACCACAAGTCCATTTAGTGGTTGTTGGCTTATTAAAATTATTTTTTAGTTATGCAATTTACTTTCCACAATATATTTAATGCATTCTTTAAGTTTTTTTTTTTTTGAGAAAAAGATGCAAAAACACAAAAAAAAAGTGCAAAGAGAAAAAAAAGTAGATATAAAAAAATTATCCATTGATAAATTGTAAACGACTAAAGATTTTAGTTTGATATGGTTTGATAGTGTAAGACTCGTTTATTTATTAATTAGTGAAAAAGTATTTGAATAACTTAAAAAGAGAAATTAAATTTGAAAATTCACATTAATGAATAATAAAAATATTTATTTATTATTGTGTGAATTTTTATAAATTTATTTTACAAAATCATTTAATAGTGTAGAGAAATATACTAAGATAATTAACAACTAGACAAAGGACTAGAGAAAATAATTATAATTAATTAAATTTAGTTATAATTAATTTCATATGATGCATATAAGTTATTATGAATTTTGACTTGGCAATAATATTTTATTACATCCTAAATTTTGGTTGAGGCATAAATTTCAAGATAAAAGCAAAGAAATTGAAATTTTTTATCAAAAACCATTTAACACCACCATAGTTGTTTTAAAATGGTCCTATATCTATTTCATGACTCTGGGTAAATATTTGAAACTTTATGAAATTTTAATTTTATAAAATTTGCGTATTTTGTTAATTCTAACATATACTTATATACAATGATTGTGTATTAACTTTCGGCGTACAAACCATTATTTTATCAATGTAAGAGTAAAAAAATATATGTGGGATATTATTTTAAAATAATTAAAATTTATTTTCTGTCAATAATTTATTTTAAGCCCATATTATAATTTATTTGTGAAATAATCTTACTAATAAATTGGCATTAATAACTTATAAGTACACTAGCATAGGTACAAATTCAAATCTAAATTATTTATCCTTTGTCCATTTCCAAACATGAGAGAGCCAAGAAAAAAATGCATGTTGTTGTACATTTGGCAACAAAGATATTTACCATTTATATCTATCCTTTTACTATTTTAAAATATAAAAAAAGTTAATATAATATGAAAAAAAATGTTTCTCATACCCTCAACCCAATTAAATAATTGTGAGTCTCTTTTTTTTTTTCGTTCCTTCATCTAGTTTTTAAACTTACTCCCTAAGTTTCTAAGATATAGGAGAGCAAACTATTAGCTAAGGTAAGAAAGGTGTGTTGTTTTCCTCCTTTCATTTTTTCTTCATTGTCCATTTTTTGTCAGTTTTTTTTAAACCTTTTAATCTCTCATTTTTTTTATTCTTAAACCTAACATTGGTTTTCTTTATGGGTAAAAACATTTGGTGATAGACAGGAAAAAAAAATCAAAATTTGAAAGAAGGAAAACTTTGAACTTGTTATTAATTATGTTTGTGCTAAGATTTGGTAAGGAAAACTAATATCTTTACTTGTGTGTAGAATGTGTTACATTGTGCCTAATTATTATTTTTTTACCATGTGGATTTTTTTTGGTGAAAAGGTTGTGATTTTGGTGCATACCAAGTTGATATGCATGTTTGTTGATGAGTATTAAAGTAATTTACTATTTTTGTATTAAACATTATTAGAATAAATAATTGTAACTCGATATATAAATGTTAGTTTGTTTTCGTTTTTGTTTTGTCTGAAAGTATACTTAAAAAATTATTAAGTAGAGTCAATAATTGCTTAAAAAGATTAAAAAATGAGTGAAATATACCCTTAATAAGTTGGGATTAATTATGGTGAGCAAGTTTCGAACAATAATGAATGTTTTAAATTGTTATAATTTTAGGAATATTATATTAGAACAACTTGAGTATAGTTCAAAATTAAACACCCTAAGCTTTCATTTAATATATTATAACCTTTATTTCATTGAGTTTTCAATTTTGTATGATTTTTTAAATATGGTTGTTGTGCAATGTTTATAAATCGAAATTGATTTCTAAATTATTTTACAAAATAAATTATTATAATTTGTATATTTGTTGTTTTTGTGTGATTTCAGATATATTAGAACTTAAACTTATTTCAGTTTGTTTTAGTACAAATTTTATTGCATAAATATTTTCATAAACTAAACTTATGCATTGATTTTCTTAACTGCCCTACTATTGGGATGCAACTAAACAATTTGTATTCTTGGATTTTTTGTGATTTTTATAGAGTTTTTGATAAGTGAATTTTTTACTTTGAAAGTAGACTTGACAAGTTTTCCATTAATTTATGTCACCAAATAAACAAAAATCATTTTATATATAAACTTTTAATTTCTTTAAATTGTTATTGTAAGACAATTTTCAAATGAAATTTCACTAGTTTTATCATCGAACTTCATCATTGTAGTATAAATGACTTTTAAATTAAATTTTCATACATGTAAGAGTATATTTAACCATATTATTGTTGAAAATCCTGAATAGGTTAATAAACTTAACATGAAAATAAGTATTTGTGAATAAAATTACCAGGTAAATTAATGACTGTGTAAGTTGTGTGAAGGTTATGCTGTTGTTGTCGAGTTATGAAGTTGATAAATATATGATAGTGTAATCATCTTGTTAATAAGAAGTGGAGGTCAAAGCTTAAAGATTTAAGACAATTAAAGGGACAAGGGTTTTTAAAAAGTCTTGTTAAAAAAACATTATCCTGTAAGAAGACATGTCGTCTTCCAGAAATCCATTTGGAGATTTTGTAAAGTCTTGTTAAGAGGGCAGTGTTTTGTAAGAGGACATATCGTCCTTTGAAATCTTTATTGGTGTTTCGTATAGTCTTATTGAAATGACATTGTTTTGTGAGAGAACATGTCACTCTCCAAAACCACCATTTTCCTTAGATACTTCACAGAGTCCTACTGAGTTGCCCTTGTTTTGTGAGATAATATGTCACCCTCTAAAGATACTAGCAAGTTAGCGCATCCATAAACTCTTGTGATAGGACCTTGTTTTGTAAAAAGACATGTCACCCTTTGGATGAAGCTATATAGTATTGCCTATATTGACTTTGTTAGCAGTTAATCTTTGTTTTAAGTCTATATAAAAGATATGATAAAAAGATGTAATGATTTATATCCTTGTGAAAGAGCAAAGGTTAAAATATTTTATCACAATGATGATTTAGGTACTCACGAGGGAACAAAGTCAAAAGTTTTTGATTGATATTGTTGGCTAATATTTGATGCCCTTTCTTATTTCTTTAATGTGAAAAGTTATGTATTCATTATATAAGTCTTATTGTTATATACATGACTTATTTGTTTTAGTTATCTTATTATTGCATTGTTTGTTTATGCGTATATGATTGTGATGATCATGATGTTCACATTTACAATAACATGTGACAGAGCCTTGACCATGTGATTTGGTTTCAGTGGAGTTACGACCTATCATCCATGACCATGAACAAGGATAGACTTTTATAGATAAAATACTTGCATTTTGTTATGATCTATTATTTTTGATTCAACATATTTTGAGACTTTATTTTAAGTATTATTTTTAAAATATTAATTTTTAACTTTGAATTTTTTATATTTATTTTACAAAAAAACTTTTATATCAAGGTGCTATTTTATATTACATTATACACACATATTAAGAGGTTGCAAAAGTTATTTTAAATTTTTAATATATATCTTTATTTTTTATAGATTAATATATACATCTATGTGTGTTATTTCTATTATTTTACTCATAAGATAGATTTTTGTTATTATTTTTTTATATAAGATAGAGTTTTTAATTTTTAGTTTTTTATTACATACAATGTTGATAATGATAGATAATAAGTTTATTTTATTATTATAATAATTATTATTATTTTAGATATTTTATATTATAATATTTATTTTTTATTTTGATATTATGCTTTAAAATATAGATATTGATAAATGATAGATTTATTTTAATCATTGCACTATTTATATTATTTTTTTATTACTTTTAATATTATATATTTCAAAATATTTTAATGATTATACCAATTAACATAACCAAAATATGACAAAGATTTAAAATATATTATTTTTATATTTTAAAATATGATGAAAAATATTTTAAAATAAGATATAAAAATAATAGAATGCACATTATAAACAATTAAGTAAAAATATAATAAATAATTGATTTATAAATAAAAATTACAAGAATTTAAAATTGATTAAACTAAAATTATAAATATCTCAAAATAAAATAAAAACTTATATAAAATAAACATGTTTACTTTAGGTATATTTATTAATTATTTTAATAGATAATTTTTTTCAAATACTTGTATAATTTAACTATTTTCAACTATTAATTATTAACTTTTAACTATTAGTTAATTTATTTATTTTTAACTATTTTTTAATCAAACATACACTCAAAATGAACTTGTTTTCTTAAAGTAAATAAAATTAATTAATTTGGCTTGTAAAAATATAAAATATATTAAATTTAATAAAATCAAAATTGTAGATGAAAAAAAAAATAGTATTTAAGTCTTACATTTATTTACTATATGTATTTACTAATCTTATTTAAATTTTAAAAAACATTATTTTGAGTAATAACAGACATACTTTTGAGTGTTTGACTCAATATTAGTTTTTAGTAATTACTAAGTTATTAAAATAAATTAGTATTAATTTTTATAGTTGAGATGGAAAGTTTAAAAATAATTGAAATTTCTTAAATTTTAATAAAGTAGAGTAGAGTTTATAAATTGTGTGATTGAATTGAAAATCAAAAATTGAAGAAGAGAAAGGGTAAAAGGGGGATCTGGTGTGGTGCATTCGATCTGCGAGCTGAGAATCGTGATGGGGGGAGGACACGGACACGGCGGGAGCACAACCTACAAAGGTGTTACCATACATCACCCAAAGCGCTGGCACACTGTCACCGGCAAGGGTTTGTGCGCGGTCATGTGGTCAGTTTTCTCTTCTCTTCTCTTCTCTTCTATGCTATGCCCCCCTTTCTTTTTGCCCTAATTTCATCCATATTTTGTTGTTCCAGGTTTTGGATACTCTACAGGGCAAAGCAAGATGGTCCTGTTCTATTGGTAACACTCTGTCTCATAACTAGTTTAGTTCAATTTGTTTCACCCTTACCCTTACAATAGTCACCGTTGTTTCCTTTTCGATATTTTTTAGGGCTTGAGGCATCCTTGGGAGGGTCATCATGATGATCATGGCAAGAGCCATTAGCATTCCATAGGTACCTCACACCACCATTCTTATCTCTACTCCCTGCAAATGAAATTTCCAACTATACCTCATTCCTCCTTCTTTCTTATTTATGCATTGTTTCATCAATTTTTTCCTGCTTTCTTTCTTACGTTTGGCTATTGCAATGTCTTTTATTTTACACCTTATGCATCTCGCATACCACAAGATGCCATTTCAAATTGGGTTATCGTATAGGGTAGACTTCCCCAAGATGACCCCCAACCTTGTATTTGATTTAAATTATACCCTAGGCAGAATTATCAATGCTGGTCGAGTCTAGTCAATACTTTGAAAATTAGGATTCATTCACACTTTGTTCTGGGCATATATTGCATAATTTCTTATCTAGTAGCTATTTTGCTCCCAAAAAGCCAAAATTATATTCAAATTTATTCCTGTTTATCATCAATATATCATAATAATCCTCTTAATGTGACTAACTTTTGAAATTGAAGTCTAAATAGATAAGTGTTTTTCAAATCTGATATAAAAAAAAAAATTCATTTTCTTTCATTTGCATATCGTGTACCTTTTTGTTGAAGTAAGGACATTTAGGAGCTGTTTGGTTTTATGGTTTTCTATTTTTTTTTATGCTGATAATATAAAATGATAAAAAAAATTATATTTGGAATGTTATTTTCACTTACATTTCCCAGAAATGGAGTTTGCTTTCCTGAAAATTTTAAAAGTTTGAAAACAGAATGTTGTTTCCCGTTCCAATGTTTCTGCTTGTATTATGGTACCGTATTTGTAATTATAAAGAATTATTTTCTTTTCTCTTCTTATTTCACATCACTTCTTTGAGTCTCCATCCTCACTGCAATCCCCATGGTCTACCAAAGAATATTAGGTCCTGACTTCTCATTTGTAAGGCCAACTGAGCTCTATGAAGAGCAGTACCCTTTGCCCATAAACTTCCGCAGCTGGTTGAGTTTAAAATCATGGTGCCAAAAGAGCAATGCAATCATGTTTATCTTTTTCTCAAATAGTAGCTAGATAACGGCTATTTGGTACATGCTTTTTGCATATAAGCCACTTGCCATAAGACTTGAAACTTGAAAGTGGTAAAGCAGTGCCTGTATTTACATGTTAAACTTCAAAGCTGTTTTGGTGACTCTCAGTTTCTGCCTTTGGAGGCAGAATCACTATGGTTTGAAATTTGAATCAATAGTCTGTCAAGGTGAAGCTGTGTTTTGAATTTCAGGTTCTTAATTTGAAAATGATGGTTGAAGGGTGGGTAAAGCACAGAGTAGATCAGAAGAAAGGACCTTATTTGAATTTGAGTAAGAAAGAAAACACATAGGAAATGGAAATAATGATAAAATGTAAACTATGCTTCTAAAATATGAAAAATTGAACATAGAAATGATTTACAGGAAATGAAAGAGAATGAAAACAGGAAAAAATTTCAGCTCTCTCCATTTTTACATTTACAAGAGTGATTGTTAACTTGTACCTCTAAAGTATATATACAGCATAGTCTTTGACAAGTGACAGCATTTGGAGAAACATGGATTGAAATTTAGATACATTTCTAAAGCTAGAAGTACCTACAAGAAAGAAACTGGGGAAAAAATTTGTTCAGAGAAGAATGATATAATGATGAGTAACATATGTATTGATTTCTTGGCAGGCAAGAGCTCCAAGAATGGGAAGAACAGAACTCGAAAGGGCTGTTGCTGTGGATGTGCTGTTAGTTCAAGTTTTTACCTTGTTTAATTCAATAAATTGGCTGTAAAAAAAGAGAATTCTTTTTGTGTGATTTCATGAGCATGAACTATGTTTCAGCACCTTACCTGTTAACTGGGAAGAAAGTCATGGCTATGGTTGGCTGTGGATAAATTATCCTTGTCTTTGCTTCTCAGAAATTTATGGGAGTAGACTCAATGTGTGCGTTAAGTGTTAACTATGATAGACGCTTGACCGCCGGTTGAGAACCCAATATTATAACGCGTTGTGTTTTTTTCAAAAATTTTCATGTTGTGCTAGCTTAGTAATAATATGGGATCTTGTTAAGATCGTATCCAAAAATGATAGAGGTCATTTACAGAAAAGTGCTAGTCGCAATGAGTGATAAAATCTAGAAATAGCATTTTGCACGGGAAGAAAAAACACAGGAATCGATCAAATTGGTTTTGTTGAAAATGATAAAAACCGTTTGTACATGGAGGCAATATACAAACATTAGAGAGCACATTATACAAACTCCGAAGGAACATTTGCTCTTCGACTTTGAAAAGTGAGTGACTAGCATTCGGCTGTGCTAACCTATGCTTTAATTATTTACATGGTAGCTTAATTTGTTCACCTAATAGTATTGATTTTCAAATTTACAAGGATGAATATGGTATAACACATTCACCAGAAAAAAAAAAAAAACATGGTACTAGAATATAAGAGATTGTGCTACAAGCATGGGTGTTACGACTTTGTTTTTTAGTTCAAGATATTGGATCTGGATGCTATCAATATCATCCTCCAATCCGAAATTTCCATAAATTATCGAAAAACTTACCAGTATTAGTGTGTATTTGAATAAGAGTTATAAACATTCATTTTAAATAAAATTGATTTTATAAAATTAATTTTAGCTAAAATTGATTTTGAAGTGATGTGATTTATGTTTAGATGTTTTAATTATAAAAGTAATTAGTAATACAATTTAGTATAATTTTTTAATTCAATGAAAAAGTTATTTAAATTTGTTTTAGCTTAGAATTAATTCTTTAATATGGAATAAGTAAAAAAAAAAATGCTTAAAATTATGTTAATGTGAAATTATCTTAAAATGCTTAATTAGTATTTTGAAGTAATTTTGGAAAATCTAATTTGAAATTAAGCATGCACTTATTAATGACAGAAGTTTCTGAATTGATTTTGGACCTAATTCCCACAAAGCCGAAAATAAAAAATACTGTAGGTAAGCTGATTTTGAAATTCTCAGCAAAGATGGGTTTATCACAAGCTTAAAAAAACTATTATAATTTACCCCGCATTAGGAAATACTAGTATATCAACACTTTTAAACACCACTTAGCGTATTACTTATTTAAAATTAATTAATTTTGTTGATGAATATTTATTTTAAAAAGGGGTACAATTGTGATGGTTGATTGAAGTGTGTAATGTTTATAGTGTTTGAAATATTGGGCGTTATGTGGAGGCATAGAATAAGGAACTTACAGTTTGTTTGTGTTATTTTTTATTGAATAGAGAAAATACGAGGCGTTTGTAGACATATACATACCTTGCATGTGGATTGTTGGAGAATATAATAGAAGAGAAAGAATAGAATAAGTAAGGAGAGCGTGGAGATAGGAATGATATAGTTGCTACCACATTTGCATTCCGAGGAAAAACGAGTTGTTTGTTGTCTTCCGCTTCAGCTATGATTAGGATGACACCTGCATCTCTCTTCTCCAATTGTCCCTTGGCTTGCTTGTCAATTGTCATGGAATTGATGAATCTTCATATTCATCTCTACTCTGCATATGTTTTGAAGGATACAATACAACATTTATTCTTTTCAATCTGCACTGTCATTGTGCTTTAATGTGTGCTTCGGGACTTCTGAAATCCTCGCAGGTATTCACGGAAGAGCTAGCAGTGATCTAAGATATAAGACTTTGCGCAAAGGTTGAGGTATCTAGACAACCGGCTAGGTTACTTCCTTGGCCATTGATTTGAAATTTATTTGTTTCTTTTTTAAATAAAAATTTGAATAAATTACTATTTTTTTCATCAAAGTGTATGAGATGTTAATATTTTAGTCATTAAAAGAATGACAAATTTAAAATAATTCTTAAGAGTTAAAAATATAATAATTTAGTCATACCATTAAATTAAAATTATTAGTATTAATGTTCTTGTTTATTTGACATTAACAGATAGCTAATTATTGTGACGTGTTACTTATATAATTTTCAGATGTTTAAAAATTAATTTTTTAATTTAGTCTTTCAATTTAATTATTTAATGTCAGTTTGATCCTTAAATTTAATTATTTACTATTCTTGATTTTAATCATTTATTATCATTTTAAGTCCTACGTTATATATAAATTATTAATCTAGACATCATTATATCATTTCACTTTCATTCTTTATTTATCATTTTTTTTTATCAAATTCACCATTTAAATTATATTATAATTATGAAACTAATTTATAAATTATTATATAAAAGCAGTTAACGTCTAAATTTATAATATTATTACAAGATATTATAAAGTTTCAAATCAAATTTTTTACTCAAATTAAATTATTAATTTATATGTTATTGATATGTGTAGAATGTTAGATTAATTATTTAATAATTATAGATTTACATTAATCATATAATATTGAGTATAATTTATTGTATATTTGAAAATTTAAGAATCTGATAATGAAAATTGTGGGGAATTGATATGCAACTTTTAGTCAATGAACTTTAAGCATAGGGAGCAAATCTTCATTCCTTTCTCGTGGGCTTGTCATCCTTTGGGCTCATACTCTATAACTTTCTTTCTTTATCGGCTAGGATTGCATTTTGTGTACATAACTAAAACATTTTAAAAAAAATTCTTAACTTTTTATCTTTTTTAATCTATCATTTTTTAATTTATTTTTTGTCATAATATAAATTATTTATCATAAATTTAAAATATAATTTATATAATAAAAAATATTCATTTATTACAAATGTTAATTATAATATAATATATAATTTCAAAAGTATTTTATTTATTATAAACATTAATTATATAAAATAAATATTTTATCTCGTACATTGACCAATCTTAAATATTAATCATAATATAACTTTTAGTTAATTTTTTGAACTTAATTAATCATTTTTGTTTTCAACTTTTAATTTAATACTACAAACAATTGAAAAATCATGTTTCATCTGACCTATTCATTGTCATGTTTTCTCTTTTTCAAGGTTATATGAAACATTAGGCAATTATTATTTTAGTTTCATATTCTACTAATATGTTCTCCTTTTGTTTTTGTTTTTAAATTTTTTAAAAATATCATTTTTTTCTACAACTAAGTTTTAAAATTTATTTGGATAATAATACTTACAAAAATTAATTTTTATAAATATTAAAATTTTAACACTTTAAGAAATTAATTTTCATGAGACAAAATTTATGTACTAGTCAAATCTGTTACATCATAAAACTTTCATAAAATAAATGATAGAACAAACTTTCATCAATGACTTTACCTTTCTAAAGTCCCTATTTCAGAAAAGAATTTCAATTACACGCCTAAACGATGTGTTAACTTTCCACTCAACATGATTATTGTACTAGACAAACTAATATTTTATAGCAAATTAAAGTGTGAAAGAAAAAAAGGTTTTAGTAAGGTCAAGTTAATAAATAAAGTGTTCAAAAAAAGCTGTGTACATAGCACCATGTAAATGCCATTACTTTATTTGCTAGTTTAGAGTCATGTTATTACTGACCCAAAACACCCTCTCAGACAAAGAACAACTATGTCACCACCAGCCATCCCATAAACTAATAAAAAAAATGAATTTCGTCCGAAATATGTAATCTATACATATACATCAATATCGTACAGAACGTATCTGAACATTAAAAAACAATGTGACCGGCCAACGACAGTGTTGCGCATAAAATCAAATGTGAATTAGTGAATTACAGTGTGTAGTGTGTTCGGAAAGAGCGAAAAAAAAAAGGAAAAAAAAATTCATATTGTTTATACCCTTCACATTTTATACCATTCATTCATTTATCCTGTAATTGACTTTCATTTGGCTTATTGTATAATCATAGCAAACTCAAATTTGCATATATAGAGATTTCCAGAAAAGTCCAATACTCAAAAAAAAATTTCCTTGTTTCTAAGAAAATAAAAGAAAAGGAGTCTATTCTGCCACATATTTTTGTTTCTAAGAAAAGAAAAGGAGTCTACTTCTTTGGCCAAAGAAATTTATTATGGTGAGAGGGAAAGAAAAGACAGGTGCAGATAGAGAATGTGATCTAGCCTCACCCAAATTCAGCCAATCACAAACTCCCATTATATTACTTTTGATTAACTCATCACAGTCCCTCCCCACACATTCCTTATCCCCTCCTTCCAAGCAAACCTTGAGTTACCATATCAAAAAAATCCTTGGAATCACATAACACACACTCTTCTTTTACACTTTCTCCTCATTTCATGTTGTCCCAAACTAAAATGGCAACTAACTCACTCCATTACTCCATCCAATACCACCATTCCCTCATCAAACGCCACCACCCCTCAGACACCCCTCCTCCCACATCACTTTTCCTCAAACCCCCCATACCCCCCATACCCCCCAACATCACTCTCTCCCACACTCCTTCTAACTCACACGTCACTTATTCTCTCTCTCAAACAACTCCCTCCTCCGCCACCTCCCAAATCACCCCCTCCTTCGACCTCCTCCGCCACCACCTCTCCACCAAAAACTTACAGCAAGCCGACAATGAGACGCGCCGTCTCCTCATCGTGCTTGCTGGCGAAGCCGCGCAGAAGCGCGGATACGTGTTCTTCTCGGAGGTGCAGTTCATCTCTGAGAGCGACCTCAGAACCATTGACTCCCTTTGGAGGGAGTACAGCGACAACAAATTCGGGTACAGCGTGCAGAAGAGGATACTGGAGAAGGCCAATGGGGACTTCACCAAGTTCTTCATCAAGGTTGGGTGGATGAAGAAGCTTGACACTGAGGTTGAGCAATACAACTACAGGTCTTTCCCCACTGAGTTTATCTGGGAGCTCAATGATGACACCCCAGAGGGGCACTTGCCTCTCACAAATGCACTCAGAGGGACGCAGTTGCTCAGTAACGTTCTTAACCACCCAGCTTTTGATGTAGTTGATAACAAAGAACAAGAGGGAGGAGAAGGTGCTGAGAATAAGGACAGTGGGACAATCACAGCCACAGGGTTAAAGGATAATGCTTCATCGTCACAGACATTGGGACAGAGGATCTTTAAACCGGACTATAGCTTCTGAGTCACAGCGGATATATTTTAATTTGATGGTTAAATTTTACGTATAAATAAATACATAGTAGCTATTAATTTATTATCAACCAGTGCAAGTAGTTACTTCGTTGTAATTTTTTTTTTTTCTCCTTTTCTATCATATCAATTTTTTTTTTGCCAATGTTTTCTTTAATTTTCTTTGCCCTTATAATTAGGCTGACTGAGTTTTACAAATGCTTGAACCGAAGGTTCATTAGTTTGTTGTTAGCTCGTGTGATTTTATTGTCGAAATTTTATAGGACAATATTTACGAACATTGGTAGTTGCTAGTTACTTTTGAGTTTTTTAGCAGGATTGACGTGGGAGAAAGAGGATGGTAAAAATTACAGATGAATATTAAAGTGGAAGTGTGTCTAATATTATTGTTAGGAAGTTTAAAAAGGGAAGAGATAGCCCAGACCAAAGAAAGGGGAAGAGAAAGTAAAAAGAGTCATTTCCCCTCATATTTTTTTGTTCTTTGCGGTGATAAAGGAGAATAACTTCATTCTTGTTTAAAATTTTAGCATTTATTTTTGTTTGCTCCATTAGTTCAGTCACTTAAAAAAAGAGTTTATATTAAAATTTAGAATAAATAATGTGTATGCTGGTGTAAAAGTTTGCTCAAGTTTATAATAATTAGCTTGAAAGACATACCAAGAATAATTGACAATATAAAAACTTCTATATTCGCCACGTATACCAATTTTATACTTTAAAAAGATTTTGTCTTCTCAATTCCTCCCTTGATAATCCATTTAAAGTGAGGAGAGTAGCCTCTGTTTATAAGCCATTTGGCCTATTTTACTTCCCCTTCCATTGTATCTCTATCACATTCTTTCCAAAACTTCTAAATACAGCCTAGAGTAGAGTTCTTTCAAAATTTGGAAAGAAATAATAATGAGCTAAATTTTACAACATATGGGCAAATGATTGGTACATATAATTTCCAAGGGATGATGATTTACTCGGGCAGTCTCCTTGGTCAGAGACATCAAATCAAGGGTTGCCTCCTTCGAAGCCAACCTTTTTTGTGCTACAAATTCTGGTACAGCAGATGTAACAAAAAACAAAACAAAGTAAGTTTGTATTGCAAGACGAAAATAACATACTTTTCCACCTCAAGAAAATTAACCACACAAACATTACAAAAGAAAATGTGCCAAACCAGAATTTAGTTCCGAAAAAATCTTTATCTTTTCCAAAGCAAACTGATAAAGAAAGCTATTTTAATGAATGACATAATGTAGACAAAATTCAACACTGTCAAAGAGACCAAGACTTACTCAGCTAACCCTACGCACAAGGACACAGTCTCCTTGTGTGCTGATGTAAACCATCACAAGAAAGTACAGACTGTGTTTCAGTGTACAAACAGGATCCTGGATTCTGAAAATAACACAAAGCAAATATCAATCATAAATGTCCTGAAACTTTTGCAACTGAATATTCCAGCCATACACATCTCAGTCTTTAAATTGGCACACTCTTATTTTTGGATAACAAGATTTCTACAAAACTAAAAGGTCCAGATCCTCTAATTTCCATGGATAACAATTCAAAGAAAGATTGTTTGTTACATTGTATGATTACTGCATAATAAGCATTTAATATAATATAGGCTACGAAAATGTGGGACACCATCTAAAATTCAAAGAATTTCCATCCTATTACTATTTTAGTGGCATTTGGAGAGAAAATGAAAAGGCTACAAGCCACTAGAACCATTCTCGTAGCTTATTGATGACCAAGTGGACATTACCTCCAACATGAAGTTTTGAAATTAAAACCACCAATTCACAAAGGTTCTGCGAGGGTGCCACACATGGAAACAAATATTCTTTTGAAGGGCTATATACAGGGTGGAGACAACATGTAATTTAAAATGAAATTCACAGTTTGAAAGGACCCATCAAATACCCAGTATCAGTAAGGAATTGACATCATACCATCTAATCCAATTTATATAGGAAATAAACCTATTAGTTAATCAGGATTCATCAGTTTCTAGAATCTAACATGTTTGTAGTTTTGTTAAATTATAACTAATTACCAAATGCACTGGGGCATCATAAACAACTTCAGCAGGTTGATCTGCTCCGACACTTGCCAAGCAAGATCCCTTGCAGCTCATATATTTCTGAATACTGCCAACATAGTCAAGACCAATTGATAAGATCAGTACATCAAAAGAAAGAAATAATTATCAGCATGCATGATATTCTTTCCTCAATCAATATGGCTTTTTGTGCCAAGACAGTATCCATGATAACTGCTACGTAAGTTTGCAACAAAGCAACAATAAGGGTGAAACAAAAGACAGGAAGTCCAGAAAACTAAATATGTGATGAAAATCATGCAAGTTAATAAATTAGACATCTTGTGCACAGTGGGGATAAATTACACAAAGTAAAGAGTACCATTGAAATACAAATGCTTCAACAATAGATTTTAGAACACAATTTCAATGCATCACTTACACGTCACAATGGTTAAGCACTGCAAGTTTATTGGGGACACATGATTGTCCTCTTGATTTACAAACTGAATTACATGATTCACCTTGCCTGTCAAACAAGTGATAAGAGGTTCAACTTCTATACTACAGCAAGAAACTGCAAATGTTGGCCTCAACAAAAGAAGCAATCTCAGAAATAATTCACCTCCCGACAACAACATTGATGCCATTTAGTCTTGCTTCTGTGAGAGTACTATTTTTCCCAGCTTCAATACATGAAAAAGAGCAGATTTCATCTAAATAGTGATAAATAGAACAAATTCATAAAGCATTGGTTACAAAAGACCTAAAATACAACTTTTCCATAACAAAAACACAACTGTAACATATTCATCCAAACATCTTTTAGAATACAAAGTACAATGTCCTTCAATTGGATTCTAGCCTATAAAGACTAATTAAATAATATTATTTCACTGTCAATTCCCTTTGTCTAGGCAGACCACAAATTCCTATGCTGCCATAATTATTCCTAGGCTATCTGTATCACTAAGTACTAACTGATGAGGTTTTAGAATCTGCACCTTGGTGGATCAAATTACGATTAGGAACTTAACATAATTACTAGGCACTAACTAATATAACAGTTTCCTCTGCAGACTTACAAGAAGAATTTGATGGCAGAGAAAAGCAGTGGTGGAAGTCACTAGTATAAGCATTTTCATGAACCTGAAACATACACACCAAGATAGAAACATTAATCACCTTTTACAAGCTCGAGTTAACTCTTAGACAATTAGACACTTAGACTCTAATAAGTTTACAATCATAGGCTATACATGCAAACGGTTTTTGTCAAACTTGCATGAGACATGAGTTTATCTACACTGACAAAATCAGTAACCTATCAATTCAGCTGACAAGTTTACAAGTTTGAGCTTGTGCATGGTTCCTCAAAATGCACAGTTTTAGTTTATTTTATTGGATACTTGAGTTTCCTTTGTTTGCAATATGTATTGGGTTTATGGGTCTATAGTAATATTTTTTACAAAATGTACCTGTGAAACCTAGTATTATAGTATTGAGTTATGTTTTTAGTTTATTTCTTTACGGTTGAAATTTTCAATATTAATTATGAAACGGCTATTTAATTTTTTTTGGATGAAAAGAAGATTTTTAGATGCTACTTTTTGAGCATGTAAACACTTACAAGTTTACTAGAGCTCCGTGGGTTTACCTAAACTCCCAAACTTGACAATGTTGACTGTAATTTGTAAATATTAAACAGCTCAAAAATATAAAGATATTAGACAACAAGATATCTACATTCTTCTTTATTAGACCCATGTCACATGGTAAGCAAAAGAGCCTTCCGTGGCAGTATTTTGTTCTTCATACACCTAAAATTTATAAAGCATGTGAACTCCTATTACTCTTGCATGTGTCTGAAATAGTATCTACAATCAGACTCCATTTTAGCACATCTAAAGGAAAAAGTTATACAAGGTAAAGCCGTGCATAACAGCCTAAAAGGGATCAGGGTCATGCCCTTATAATTGTGAGAGGAAAAACAATGAACAAAGAATTACGCTCCAAATAAATTGTTAAGCTGATTGTGAGATAGAAGTGTATGGGAACACAGTCAACTCCATCATAAATGCCTAGAACTAGATACGAAAAGCTTCTAAATCAAGTCTAACAAAAAATCAAGAGTTTCCTTTCAATAGAATAGGCAACCTTGTTAATGAGGGGGAGTGTGTGTTATTAAAGGTATAAACATATAAGTAGATTTCTAAAGTTAAAAACTTCACGAACAACAAGATAGCAGGAATGCAGGAGTATACTCACCACACTCTCAGAACTATGACGACATCTCCCAGAACAGTAGTCAAAAACACTTGCATAAGTCCCTGCCAAAAATCAATTGATGTGTGTCAGAACAAATAATTAAATTCTTCCTCCAACATGCATAGGAGATTTTGGGTCACTTAAGAACCAGTCAGCAGACAGAGAACCTAACCAAAATCAGGATAGGAAAGAGAAACATGAAAATCTCACTATTTATGCTTATTAAAGCCTTCCTTTTTACATGCAATAATACACGTCAGAAACATTGTTCATAGGCAAATATGAATGAAATTGGTCAGATATCTAGGCTAGTCGGTCTAAGGCTCTAAACACAATTATACAAATGGCAAAGTAACAAGATAGAAAGAAACATTACTCGCAGTAGCAGGCTTGGCAACCTTCGTCTTCAGCACTTGTTCCTTACTTGTCTGTTCAATTAAGTTAAGCCAACTGACACTAAGGCCCTCGCTTTGTTCAATTGGATGATGCCCCAAAAAGGGGAAAAAGAGACTAAAGAGAAACATCATATAAGAGATTACCAAAGCAGGATTGAGGCAGCAGGAAACACAGTATTCATAAGAGTTGCAACATTGTGAAAGAAGGTTGCATCCACTGCAAATAGAATCAAAAGTCACAATGTAAGATGGCAATGCATAGTTGTTGTTTGTTTGTTCAATTCTTCGTTTCAAATGCAATAAACCAGTTAAGAAACAGAAAAACTCACTGACAAGAGAATTTATCTCCCCTTTGAGGGCAGCAACGAGAGCGTGAATTAACAGACGCAGTATTACACACATAGCCTATCAATCAAAGCAAATTAATACTAATACCAATCACTGATAGAACATTGATAGCAAACATTATGGAATATAATATAATAATAATATCATAAATAAATTAAGAAAAAAAATTGCTATGCTTAGGATTGACGAACCGTTGTCATCTGAAAGGAGGTATCTTCCTTGAACGGTGGTTTTGCAGGGATGAATGATTTGAAAGCTAACGTCCTTCCTGATAGCAGTGATTGTGGATGAAAAGTGAAAGATATATAGAATAGACAACAAAATCCTTATCCCTGTGTTGTTCCTCCTCCTTGATGCTGATGCAGACACTTCCATCATGGATTCATGTGATATTCTTCAGTTTCAATTAATTTCCCACCTTCGACCTCAACCAATCCCAGATTCTGTACGAGGTGTTGATTGTTCTGTTCGTTGTTTCTAGTGGACCCGTGTTGCCCAGCTCAATACTTTCTGGGTACCGTTCTGGGTCAGTCAGAATAGGCCCAACTGATTTCCTGCAGCGTATAAAAGGCATTACTATTAGAATCCCAAATTATTATTAACACCCCCATTTTAATTTGATTTTATTTATAAGACCAACATACCCCACCCTGTAAATACTCCCTACCCTTATCCCTCTTTGTTGCACCCCCTTCTCTTCTCCATCTCATTCACACCTTTTCCTATACCACTTTTTCTTTCTCTTATTTTTCTTTTCCTTTTCGTCAGATTTAAGCTTTTGTTATCCTTATTCTTGTCAAAATTAAACTTTTATTATCTTTATTGTTGTCAAAGTGAAGCTTTCTCTTAGTCTTAAACGAGATCTTGAGTTTTTTTTTTTTTTAAGATTTAACAAATAGTTGTTTTTGTTATGTATTTTTTAGTTGAATTAAAATTCATGCATTTTTAATATGTCGATTGACTTTATGTTATTTTACAAGTTCATTATATTGTGTAGACAATATGTTAGATACATTAATAGAGTATACCTTAGGAAAGAGCAAACCAATCTATCTCGAGCTAAACAAGCATCACTTACAATTTTAATTCATAAGTAGATGAGCATTATAGGGTTAGAGGGGTTATAGGCTGCCATGACTGATAATGAAAACCTATAATGCATTGTTAAGCCCAAAATTGCTATTGCACTAAAAACAATAAAAAGCATTGTAAGCATCAAAATTAACAAAAGGGTTATGGATTGCAAGACCGCCTTATGGAAGAGGTCTTTTGGACCATTCTATATTATGGTTTTACTCATACCACATCATCCACAATTGTAGGAAAGAATAAGTAAGTCAACATCAAAGTTTGTCAGTCATGCAAGTAAGATTATAAATACGCTTACAAATAAGACTACGAAAGAGGTATGCCAATGAGTCAAGGTTGACTCATTTTACAAATGGTCAACATGACAAAACAAATAAAGTCATTGTTTATGTTTATTAAGTGGTAGCACGAGGACACTAGCTTATTCACCTTCTTGTATAAGATATGACTCTTGATGTATCGTGTCTCCATGCATTCTTGTTGGGAGCCCTTGTTCCCACCATCATTCATCACACAGTGAGATTATTATGCTATTGGGGGTAATGCTTAAAGTCAATTACTTATACATTATTTTAGCTACCTTTAAAGGCTTGTACAAAACCTTTAGTTGGTCAAATGAATTATACTTTAATGCTACAAATATTTTGATGCTTAAGTTAATGGCAGATGAGTAAAGAAAATAGTAAAATAGTTTTATATGTTATGCGAGAGTCACAACCCTCGTGTGTATAACCTTTATTTAGGTCAAAAAAATTATTTAATGATAGTATAATTAATTACATTACATGTAGCTAACATGTTGCCCTAGGTTTGGCAAGTGAGATTAATATGTCAATATAGTAAGATGTCAAAAGGTCATGTATGAGAAAATAATTGGGACATTATAGTCTCTCAATTTGAGATAATGCACAGTGACATTAAGAGATGATAGTTGCACGAATGACTAAGTGATTGAAAATTTTCATTGACTTATGTGATTGAGGATTTACTCATGAAAGTACGTCCAATAGTAAAAATTTTGAAATACAAGATATGAAAATGAACACTTGAAATTACTAATAAAAACACACGAACCAGTAAACACACCAATAAAATATTAATAAATATTATTTTTTATTAAAATATTATTACATTAAATTTATGATAAGATTACATTAATAACACAAATATAAAAAAAAAATAATTTTTAATCCAAAAGTTAATTTTAACACTTTTCATATTTAAAAAAAAAACATAACACCTCAATTTACTCTCAATTAGAATTTTATCTATAATCATTGTTAGTAATTATCTTAAAGAACATCATATGCTAACATATAAAACAATAACAAAATAACAAAGATTAAACTAGTCAAATAAATACTTAAATTATCTTTTGAATGAAAGTTATTGTAATTTTTTCTCTCTTGTTTTTATTTTATTTTTTTAACTTATTTATTGACTAGAGAAATTATTTTTGCATGACTTAAATATGTTTTTTTTTCTTTACATATAGTTGTATTTTTTATTTTTAAAATATTTTTATTTAGATTTTGGTTTTATAGTTTTTTTATTTCAGTTTTTGTTGTTTTTTAGTCCTTTTAATATATACTTTTTGTTTAGTCTTTATAAAGTTTTATTTATGATTAAAAACAAATAATTTACATATTACAGGATTAAAATAAAAAAATATATTATAAAAACTAAAAAATAATTATGATAAAAAACAGGTTTTTACATGAATCAAAAGTCAAACAAAAATATTTTTTAAATAAAAAACAAAATAAGACTATATTTCATGGACAAAAATATATGTAAGTCTTGTATGATTTTTTTTTCTTCATACCTTTCATTTTTTATAAATTATTATCATTTAAAATAAAGTAATAATTTTTTTAATATTATAATAAAAATGCATTAGCAATATGAATATTTTTTAATAAAAAAAACAAACGTGAGGAAATAAAAAATTTAAAATTTGATTTTTTTATTGTTTAATTCATAAGAAAGTAAAGAAATAAAAATTGATTTAAAAATATACATTTTTCTCTCTAATTCATTTTTTTTAAACTCTCAAATTTGTTTCCTTTTCTTTTGATTCTAAGAAAAGGTAAATTTTTCTCTTTCTTAAAAACTCGTTTACTTTTATTTCCCAACCATTACTTAAAGGACAAGGAATAGCAAAATAATATTATTTTAACAATGGTTTTCTTTTATCACATTCACATATATAAAATTCTTAAACTTTTACAAAGCATGGCAAAGTTAACATCATAGTCATCGGGGAAGATGGCATACAGGCTAAAATGTAACATGCAGTCAACAAAGATAAAAGAAAAGACAACTTAACTTTTTCAAAATCCAATCAAATTTCGGACCGTTGGGCTTTTTCGGTGGTTGCAATCATTATCATTATATGGAACAAAATATAACAAATAAATACACACCACTATTTGTATTTATCATAATATAT
>JAMLFT010000169.1:0-52665 GCA_026544285.1 Pachyrhizus erosus
TTTTTTTCATAAAAGAAAATTTTAAAAATAAATAATAATTTAAAAATTTTAAAATAAGTGCTATATAATAATAGTGATGCCATATGTCACAAGAAGATATAATGTATGATATGAGATATCCTCGTAATCAAGAATATGGACTTAGATTTATAATTTAAGAATTAATTTATTTGCTTTAGTGATGTCAATTACAAGTTCATATAATGAGACAAATTTATTCTAAAGTTGACGTGGGAATTTGAGGGTGAGCCTTGGCACAACAGTTGGATTGATGGATTGATACCTTGTATCCTAGAGGTCATGGATTCAACTCCTAAACATGACTTCCACTTGTGATGATAAGGCTGAATACATTTACCCTCTCTTATCCCCACTAGGTTGAAGCTTCGTGCACTATGTCACACATGTTAAATTAATCTAAATTCCATGTAAAATTTAAGATAATTATTAACCATAAATTTCTTGCAAACTAGACCATCATTAGAAAAAAAGAATAAGTATACATGAAAAGTGTAGTATGCATACAAAAACAATCCCTATGTCCTACGCTCAATTACAGTAATAAATTCTTCATGTTTGATGAATAAATAGTTGTAGAAAATGTGGGTAAAGATCATACATATAAATATTACTAACTCTCCTCCCCTTCATATCTTTACAAGTGTAACCTTGCAATGAACTATATTTGATACCTCACAAAATTTTCCCGCTGCCCACCCACATATTGCAACTTGTAACCACAGTCAAACATCTTTGAACCCACGATTCATGTAATACACAACCTGCAGCCAAACAAAAAAACATTCAAAAACAAGCAAAGATAATATTAAATTGATGTTTTAACCATAATAAGCCTCATGCAATTTTCAACTAAAATCTGGGAAAACACAGAACTTCAAGACATATCCCACACATTCAGAAACATAACCTCATGTTCACTCTCTAGAGATGTTACAACCTAAACAGAGAATCTTCCAGCTCGCTATTTCCCCACCTTCTACATCCAAAACAAATTACAGTTCCTGGTCCACCATTTGTTTATTACACAGCTCCATTATCCAATCTCAACGAATCAAGATCTAAATCCCAAACTCATAACATACCTCGTTCACCAAAAGAAATTCCCCCATTCTCCTATTTTTTATCGGTCAATATTAGTTGTTAGTTTTTGTTAGTGAAAGAGATTTGAACCCACGATCTCTCCCTCTCCATTTCCCCTTTTCCCTTCAACCAACCACCGAATCAACCTTGTAATTCCTCTCATTCTCCTTAGCAATACCATCTTTCAATCAATAAAATCATCACCAACTCTTCAACCACCACCAATTCCTCTATCCACAAACTAGCTCATCAAACTCTAGAAATCAACAATTCAAAACAACAATATCCAATAAATCTACTAAATGTAAAAAGTTCATCCGCAAACACTACACAATCAATGGCCAGAAAAAATATATCAAAAAATTAAGAAACAATTATTTTCGCTGTTTCCGCGAATACTAAGCTACCTCAGGGAAGTAGCATGAAGTTGAACCTAAAGGCAGCAATGAAATCGAAATGAATCTGAACTGAAAGAAGGGGAGGGTTCAAATGCAAAATAAAAGAGGGGGAAGAGGAAACGGACCTTGAGTGGAATTGAACGGAACGGGGTTGGTAGATTGAAGCGAAATCTGAGGAAGAAAGAGAATGGAACAGTAATGAACGAAGAAGGTCAACTACGACTAACACGTATGAAGCACCAATCCACCAATATCCACAGTTTTACTTTTTACCCGTTGCAGTTGCAGAAATACTTTTGACTTATGACAGATAAATTGTTAGGTGTTAATTACCACCACCTCATTTTTTTCTTTTTACTAATATTTATTGGTTACATAATTCATTGTTGATAATTATTTTTTAAAATTTAAAAACTTAAATACTTAAAAATTGGCCTCATACGTGAAAATTGGTCGGAATTATGAATAAATGATGATTGTAACAATTTAATAACTTCTCTTGATGACACGCTTTCTGTCACCTAATATATGTTTTAACTCATATTTCCTAAATTTCATTTCAAATTAGGAAAATTTATTTTTTCTGTATGAAAATATTACAGTTTAAGATTTACAAAAAATATTGAAAATTATTAATATTTTTACTTTGTAATAACATATTAAAAAAAATTATTAATAAATATTATTATCTTAAAAAACTTAATAATATATTTATTAAAATTAAGAAAGAAAATAAAAATATATTAATAAAATAATCTTATAATAAATATAATGTATTTCAATTAAATTCCTTTGTACTTGCTCCAACATTGGTTAAGATTTGTATTAATGAGACAATAGAGTCTGGTGAAGTGCACATGCGCCTCAGCCTGCAAGCAACAGATTCTTCACCCGTGACTTACGCAATGCAGTCAAATTAATGAACTCCAATATATTAATTAAATCAGAGCAGCGTTAGAAGAATAATAATCTCTCTCAGTTTATTCTTTAAAAATAATTTTTATATGGCGTGGTAGGTTAAGTTTTTTCTAACCATATTGACCGGAATCTTCTCTCCCAAATATATTTTTTTTTATCTATAATATTTAAACTTAAGACATTATTTAAAATAATCAAACTTAAGATCACTTTAATCAACAATTGATCAGTGTACGACTAATGTTTAACATAAAATATTTAGACAATATATCGCATCTTTGATACTATTCTCGTGTGAGATGTGTGATGTTGTTATTTAGTTGTAATTTTAAGTTTGTAAGGATGCGTGATTAACTTAGCGTTAATAAAATTGATTTTGAATAAAAGTAATTTTATAAAATTATTTTAAAATAATGTAATTTATGTTTATATATTTTTATTATAAAATTGAGTTATGAATAAAATTCAATATAAAATTTTTTATCTAACGTAAACATTATTTAAAGTTGTTTCAATTTAAAATAAATTTCATCCCAAAATCAATTTTAAACTCTTTTTGAACATAAAATTAAACATATAAAAATTTATCTAAAATTAGACACAATTAATTCTTTAACGTAAAATTAAACATACAGTAACATTAAAACAACGTAGTTATGATGGTTTACTGCGGTCGTTTGGTTGACGGGATTCAATAGGGATGGTCTACGATAATTTTGATTATTGAGTGGGCAACATTACAATAAATTAAAAAAAAATAAAAATGATAACCAATAATTAAGTTAGAAGATTAAATTGAAGAATAAAGAAACATTTTATTGTAAAGGGAAATATGAAATTTTATATGAATATCCAGCAAAAAACATTTTTTTGCATATTATAGATTTAAGGGAAGATTATTATTTTTGTCTAAAGTTTTAATTCAATTTAGTACTTTAGTTTCTATTTCTACATCACACTTAACCTTTTGTTATGATAATGTTAGATTTCATCGTTAATTTACTACAATCTCACTAGAAATTAGGTTTTTATTAATAATAAATTAAATTATCATAACCTACTTAATTTTCTATATGTATGCTAGCATAACACAACGTAACGAAATTAATTAAGGAATTGAGTTTAATAAAAGAGGCTAGTCATTGTAATATAACAAATCCATAATAAAAATTTCATTAAGAAAAGAGAAATCCAGATATAATCTCAAGGGATACTTCAAACAAGACTGCTTCAGAATAAAGATATCTATGGAAAAAAAATTACAACAAAATTTTAAAACAAAAATTACACATTAAATCATATCTTTTAAGAAATTAATTAATTTAATTAATAATATTAAATTTATTAATCATTTATATTATTTTTTTCAAAATTAACCTTAAAATCATTAGAATTCATTATATCACTCTTTTCATTTAATTATTCTATACCTAATTAATTAATATATACTAATAATTTCATATAATTCTCACAAGAGAAAATGAATTTATTTTATTAATTTATGATATTTATTATAAAATAATTAAAAATATTTTATAAAAAATGATTAATACAAAAACAAATTAAAAATAATCTTACTTATTTTATTAATAGATATCAAATTAAAAGGAGTCTAAACAAAAATTTAAAAAACTTATATTTAGAGACATGAGAGACATAAGTAGAACAAGCATCTAGAATAATTATAAAATACAAATTCTTCTAATTAGATACTCTCTATTCCATAATAAGTGTCATTCTAAATTATTTTATACATACAAAAAATTAATAAATAAATAAATAACAAAAAAAAATTACAAAACTAATTTTATCATTATTAATTTATTTATAATCTTATTATATATTATTATTAAGAGTATAAATAAAAAAAATATTTAATAGTACATTAAAAGTTAAAAATAACACTTATTTTTAAATAATTTTTTTCAATGATAAATACTTATTATCAGACAGTAAATAATAATTTTAGTAACAACACTTTGCGTTGCTAAAATTATAATCTAACAAAAAAAATATTAAACTACATTTAACTTGTTAAAACAAGATACGATTGAGATGTCTAAATACCCAATAACCATGGGTATCAACCCAGATCCTGTAATAAAAGAACTTCGGAATGAGTATTCATTCCCTTGACAAAGTAAACACTTAAAAATATTCACGCCGCTTATTTAGTGAGACCATTTCTGATCAAAATTAAATATAAACAGTATACCCCCAAAACCAACTGGCTGATCTGATTAATCTTGTTGAATACCTACTCCCAAACTCCCCATTACTAGTTGAACAAATAACGTTACACTAGTTTCGTATAACATTTCCTTTTTCAAGTTTCTCTTGTAGAAATGTGCTGGCTGTAAATGACTTCACAAGTAAACTCTCCTCTTAAACGCGTGAAAGAACACCAAACTGAAGAATCACCAATTCTGACACCTAAACCACAGGAAGTAACAAAATGTTCAGTAAAAACATGATAGCTCATCTCAGAAACATCCCCAAAAAGAAACCATACACACTCAAGGCTAAATTGCAAAATTGTAATCATATAGCTATAACAAATAACAAATAGCTCATATAAACCAAAATAAATAAACAATGTACACGTCGGACTACAGTTAATCTATACAATAGTGAAACATACTTGCTACAAGATACTAATATTAATATCCCTATTCCCTAATCAGGCAAGATGCAACCATTTGATTATTTACCTTCTCAGTTCACTTCAAGGCAGAGGGTTTCAGTCTATTGCAATAGAAATTGAAAGAACTCTTTTGTAGTATATTTCTCAGCTTTGAGTCAGCACACTTGCGATTGTCTTCCTAGCCTTTTTGCATAACATGTCAGGATCCTTTCCGACAATAGGTTTATGTATAACCACTTTGACAGAACCTACATTCACTATACCCTCCTTTCCTGCAGGCATGATTTGACCAGTTCCAATAAGGGTAATTGGTACAACCGGTGCATTTGTCTTTGAAGCAACACTGAAAGCACCCTTCTGCACATTCCCCCCAAGGGAAGTTACAAAAGAATTAAGTTAGTTCATTGATACGAAGACTTGGAATAAAGATATTAAATGAAAAAATGCAGAAAATAAGAGTTTGAAATAATTTTCAGTGACAGCCTAGGTGAGTTAATCACATTGAAACTTGCCCTGATTCCGCAGATCCCAACAAGATATAAACTCAGTTCATTTTAGAATATTATTATTATTATTACTTTTTTTTAGTCATTTTTAGTAATGTTATTAGATTCTGCTTGTACTAGTTGTACTACATTAGTAAGTGAATGTCATCAATTATATCTATGTCTATATACATACAAGACACAATTCATGCTTTAACAACAATGCACAAGTCAAATCCTGAGTTAATGCACCACCAAAAACTTTATTCTCCTCTACAAAAAGCTTTATACTAAAACCCAGTCTATGCCACTCAGTTAAATTCCCATGTCATCCTAATTTTCATAGCCAGTATTCTTAACTTTTTGTAATAGTGCTATTCCATCACTAAAGAGAAACCGAATATACTTCTATAGTTTCCAAGGTATTACCTTCTTTTACCAAAGACATCATTATATTATCCTAATTTTTTATCATATTATTTCGTTAAGTACTTTTTATTTGATAATAAACTTCATGCGGAATAACAACATTCAGGAAACATACTGGTTGGTATAAGAAAGTTTTTTCAGCAAAATGTATTATTTTTGTTGTTCCTACCATTCCATCCATTTAATATAATTTTTTACCATGGTACCAAAGAAACACCATTGTTAGTAATTTAAGCTTTCATCATCCCGTAGTTGAGTTCCCAAAAATCTTAAACATTTTTATTTCTCCTACTATCTCTTTCTCATTATTTTCTCTTTATTGTTAATTGAGCACTAACTCCAGCCACTAGAGACTTCGTTTTTTCTCCTACTCTAGGGATTTCACACACCCTTCCAGTCAACAATAGTGGCTGCTTGCACTTCTCTAGTAAGTTTTACCTCATCCCAGTGGTTTCTGAATGTGTTTCTCCACCTTTTTAGTCTGAGTCAGTTCAATGAATTGACCTGCAACTGAACTAAGAGTGACAAGGCAATAGAGTACTTAGTATACTCAGTGTTAGGTTATTGAATGTACTCCTGTATATTAGTGTTAAGCTGACTCAGAATCTGTTATAGGTTAGTTAGATCCTAACTAACAAGCTTGCAGCACAAGCTATCAGTTGTATATAACTGACTTCTGTAATTCGTTGAAAAGAATATCAATACAATCAGAATTTCCTTTCTCTTCAATATTCAGTCTCTGAATCTTTATAGAAGGTATTGCCAAAAAAACTCCCCAGTTCTTTTGAATACACATCATTGCAGCATTTTGTATTATCTCTCTAATCCAATGCATATTTTGTTATCTCTACAGCAGTCATCTAGTGTTGGATGCCTCATTTTGTTCTGCTGCCTTCCAGCAGAGTTTATGTGGTTTACGGAGAATACTACACAGCTTCAACTTATTTACTTTTAGTGGTATTTGTAACACAAACTGAGAGCTTGGTAAACTTTGGCTCATAGGGGAGAATTTCTTATTCTTTTAGGGGTCATGTTATGTTATGTTAGTAGTGTTGTTGGGTTAGGTTTGTATTCGTTGCAGCACTCTGGTACTAGACCTAAATAATTAGTATAATTAGGTGTAATAAATTTTTAAGATAGCAATTATAGCACATCTTGCTATGAGTGAAATATTATATTTTAATCTTATCTTTCCATCCTTTTTTGACACATTATTTGTTTGTCAAGAAATCGCCACACTTATTCATGAGCTTTGCCCTTTTTTCTTCATAACATAAAAAATAAGTCATGGTCTACAATTGTTTGTGATAGAACAACAATTGATTGACAAACTGATCAAATATAATACTCAACACTAAAATCACACATAATACAGCAATACACTTACTGTCTCATAGACAGAAATCTCCTACAAAGCAGCGTTGTTATATAGCGGCCATGGCAGCGCTATGGCGGGATGCGGGGGCAGAAATCCTTCCAGCCATCATGACATGGCCGTGACGAGACAGATTTCATATGACGCACCAAGGCAGCTGCTTTTCGTGTAGTGGTTATGGCATCATCAACTACTATGGCGGAAAATGGACAACACAGGTTCATCACAAGTTCATCAACCCAAAGAAGATGACCTTTTCAGGTCATGTAACTCAATCCAGCCTAGTTTGAAACCTATTTCTTTTTTAAAAAAAATAAATGGGTCAGGTTCTATGACTCGACCGAAAGTTGACCCAACCCAAAATTTAAAATTTTAGGGTTAGCCAGCCAAAATTTAAAATTTTAGGGTTAGCCAGCCAAAATTTAAAATTTTAGGGTTAGCCAGCCAAAATTTAAAATTTAAAAACGATGCTCCAGCCACCAAAAGTCACCGCGAAAGCGCAAGCCGCCATGATCCTCACTCCAAGCAGCGCAAGCCGCCATGCACAACGCTCCAATCACCACAAGCCACCGTGATCCTCACTCCAAGCAGCGCAAGCCACCATGCACAACACTCCAACCACCACAAGCCACCGCAAACCACTCTTTAATGTTTTTAACTATGTTTATTGTTATATATACTGTTTTTTAGTATTTTGTAAGTGTATACATGTTTTTTTATTTGTCCGCTATGGCTTCTGCCATATGCCGCCACACTATCCACCATATGTACATGGCAGATTTTGGACTCTCTGTCATCCTCCACCATCTGCTATTGATAACACTACTACAGAGAGTATTTGTGTCAACAAACTGCAAATAACTACACACTTACTGATTACACAACCTACAATCAGATATATACTCCTAATACATACTGCCTATGTAATATGAATTTCCCAATATATCATGCAATTTCTAATATAGAACTGCTTTGTAGTATGAATTTGCTAATACAGAGTCAGTTATTTTCTATCACATGTACTCCTGATAATTAACTACCTCCAATCCATTAATGGATCCTTTCCTAACTAACTTGGACCTCAGTTCTTATCATCACTGCTTGCTGAAAAATCAGCCTTGTCCCCTAGGTGGAACGTAGGAAATGGGTTCTTCCTCATTATCTTTATACACTTTAATATCAATTACTTATCCATCATCATTCTGGGCTTCATCATCTCCCAAAACTACTAATCTTAATTGTTTCTCTGCACATTGATGTAAGGGATGAAACTTTTCTCCACACCTAAAGCATAAATCCCTGCTTGTCCTTTCCATCAATTCTTGGTATGTTATTCGGTGCAGGCAAATGCTTTTTCAAGCCAAAATTACTCCTACCTCCATCTATATTTTGCCCAGAAGATTCTGAACGTTAAACAAAATTTCTATTATGTGGATTTCCTGGCGTACTCAATCCAAAGTTCTAATTTTTTCCTCCATCCAAATTGCTGTGCTCCTTAGATGATGCAGTTACAAAACCTGAAAAAATAACGGGTCCCAATTCGCTTCCTCCAATGCTGCTCTTCAATGGCCTCATTGTAGTACTGAAACTGCTACCACAATTCTGCCACCCATCACTAGCCACAGTGCAGGCAAATCTGAAAGCTTTGCCTCTATACCTCTGGCCAATTGCATGGCTTGAACCTGAGATTGAGGTTTCAAAGAATGCAGTTACCGCTTAATGTTAAGTTGTAATAAGCATTCTACAAAATAACCCAAGTATTAGTCCTCCCGCAATTTCCTTTAAGACAAGACAACAAAAGCTTCTATACAGTTATCAACAGTCCCTGTTTGCTTCAAACCTTTCAACTTTACATAAGGTTTATCAACATTTCTTCCTCCAAACCTTGCAACAAGACTATCTTAAATTTTTCCCAAGTCAAAGGTGTCTTGGTTTCTCTTATGTATTGTTTAGATAATGGAATTACAAAAGGAAGGAAGGAAATAATTTCTTTTAGTTGTTTGGTGAAGGTAAAAAGAGAAGGAAAAGATATTGGCTAAATTAATAAAAATATAAATTACTCTTTAAATATTATAATAAAAAAAGAAAGCACAACTAAAAGAGATTGCTTCTACAGTGCCTCTCCATCTCTCTCTCACTGTTGCTGCAATTGCTTCCACCATGTTATTGCATCTTCTACTGTTTCTTTTTTTTTTTTTACTGCTTTTATATTGAGTCCCATTTCCATTTTGGCCTTATCTGTGACAGTGGAAAATTATAAAGTCTTTAGTTGTTCATAAATTGGTGAAGGACAGTACCGCACAGATCTGAGGGTGCTTCAACTTTTATAGGAGAACAATCTATAAGAATTCATAGTACTCACCAAAGACATTCTTACAAGGGCATCCATGCCATTATACTTTTATGTAGCCAACTTCAGTCCCATGTCACACTAGTATAAGAAGGAACTCAAATCACATGGGACACACTAAAACTCATTTCCCTCCCTGCTGATTTCAGTCCAAACAAACAATAGAAGAGATATAACTCCACATTCCTTCCTTCCTCCTTAGAAGGTGGGTTTCGACTTAACTCAATCCTACAAAACCGGCTTGTAAAATGAGAATTACCTCCACTTATATACACTAATTTGGTCATACCTCTAGTAGATGTAGGATCTCCAACACACCTTCTCATGCTGAGCACTAGACATCTCAAGCATGAAGTTTGCAAAACTAGACATTTTCAGGTAGTCCGATAGTAGCCCAATAGCAGGTGGCACAATAGGTCCAACAACAAGTCATTAAGATAGGCTATGATATCATCTTAGAATGTGGATTTGAACCTAACTTAACCCTACAAAACTGACTTGTAAAGGGAGAATTACTCCCACTTATATACATTAATTTAGTCATATCTCTAGTTGACATGAAATTTCCAACACTCTTTATTTCCATCTTTCCTATTTTCCTTCAAAAGAGTGTTAATAAATTGAACCAATAGATGTTTGACCATTTACTGTCATTCGATATTCATCAAAATTGTGACGATAATCTGAATTAGACCCATTTCCTACAGAATCTCTTTGCAGTTAAAAACTTTCATGTTCTTCCTCCACAGGTTTTCCCAACACTCAACAGCCTATCAATAATGGAAATTTCCCTCCAACATTAAAGTTTTTCCTCCAACAAATACATACTCTCAATCACCTAAGTCACACTAAAATGACGAATTCACTCGCCACAGAACCTCCTCTTTTGAAGATCCCATTAGTTTGCTTCCTAAATCATAATTATCTATAAAGATGATAATGATTACATGAATTTTGACACAAACTCACCTTGAATGTGCCTAGTTTTCCATCTTTTGTGCGTGTTCCCTCTGGAAAGAAAAAAACAGAGGCTCCTTTCTTCACAAGATCCATGCATCGTTTAAGACAGTCCTATATGTTAAGAAGCAAACAAAACTATGACTTGAAGATTATTGGTATCTTTTAATCCAAACAGGGGAAGTAATTTCACAGAAAACCCTGACTACTAAATTAAAATTAATTGCAATAGTAATAGTGAAAGAATACCAGCTGGCTTCGGCTGTCCATGCGCTTCAAAGGAATGACACCCAAAAGAAACATAGCCCACCCAATTATTGGAAAGAGGAATATCCCAGTCTTGCTTATGAACTTAAAGCTTCTTCCTAAGGTAAGAAGAGTATATATGTCTAGAAAACTCTGATGATTTGAAACATACACAGCAGGAGTATTCGGAGGCGGAAGATTCTCCAATCCCTCAAATTCGATATTGTAAAATGGCGCTACAGTCAGAGAAGCCCACAGTTTGGCAATAAAATGATGGAACTTTCTTCGGTAGCGATCAAACAGGAGTACCAATGGATGTCCAACCAGCATCAATACAAAAAGGAATATAGCAGAAGAGGCAGTGACAATATAAAAACAAGCTCCCCTGATTTTAGATTCCACTTTCAGCTCTGTAATTAAGCGAAGATCAATAGTTCAATACATGACAAATTAAATCAGCATCCCAGTTCAAACATAAATCACAAAATCAAACCAAATAGAACATCTTAATCTTATACATACCGGGTAGCAAATAGCCATCTCCAGCAGACCCAGCAGCAGTAAGTTCAGATCTTACAACTACATCTCTGGGGAATTTGTTCTGAACCTGAAATTTAGGACTAATACATAGCCACAACACATTTTTGTGCTTCTTGGAGATTCCTTGCAAGCTACATTGAGGAGCTATAAAGGAAAAGGAAGTCAAAATAAACAATAAATAAATAAAAGAGTAAATTACACTCACAAGAGTCAGCTCCTTAGCTTTTGTCAAATCACACATAACACCACCTTTTTTATTCCTATATTAACCCTTCTTTAATGTTTGAAAACATTACACATTTACATAAACACTCTCCTATATGTTACATTAACACCATCTTAATGTTTAAAAAGGTTGCACTAACATCTCCTTATATATAACATTAACACCCCCAACAAGAGAAGGTTACTATAATGGTCAAAAAATGAGGAATGTCCATGTAATTTCATGAAACGTCAAAAATAGTTAATATCATTGACTCTAAATAAAATTACAATTAGTCATTTACCAAACGTACCAAATACTAATCTTTACACCCACAACCATGTAGCAAGAAGAAACAAACAAACATTAAATAAACACCAAAAGTACACTAATGCAAGATAGTAGTGCTTTTTATTTCCTAATTATAAGAAACATATGACCACTTTTAAATATATTAATTTTTAATTTTCCTTTACACTCCTAATTTATTGTAAAGTCTGTTAATGAAATATCATTCATTTTTCATAAAGTGAGTATATTTATTGAGTTATTAACAATGTAACTAATATTTGTTGGTTGAATAAATCATTTCTTTGATTATGTGTAATGTCATTATATCTAACTACCACTTAGACCAATTAATTTATGAATATTTATGGAATAAGATTTAAATTTATTTTAATATTAATTAAAATAAATTAATTTAATTATTTTTATTAATCTTGATAAATTAAATATTTATTTATGTTTTTCGTACATAAGAACGGAGGTAGTATCAAGACTGCAAATTAGAGGCGCACACACTCACCGTTAAGTGAAGTTCTCAAAATTGGGTGTTTATAAGTTGTTGTTCCTCTATGAGTACACAACTGCAACATGAATGAGATTCAATCAAACAGAATGAAAACCACAAACATACATGCATACAATATAAAAAAAAAAGAAAAAAAAGAGAGAGAGAGAAAGGATGATGAAGAATTACGTACGAGGGTAGAAGAGGATCCCGCCACCGCCAATAATCTCGCTTCTTTGTGACCTACAAAGAAAAAGAAGGGAAACAAATGAGTAAAGAACAAAGTGAATAGTCAGAGATCGAAATATAAGAAGTGAGGACTAACAGAGAAAGAGACGATTAATTGGAGACGAGGAAGAGAGAGGAGTAACATCCATGGCATGGAAATTGATGATGATGATGAAGACGACGACGAAATGCTTAGGATTTTGTTTGTGCTATTTCGAATTTGGTGTCGCAAATTTCAAGGTATCATCTCGTTCGCATCAATCATCATTCCTCGCCGCTTTATCCTTTGTTTCATTATTATTACCTTTGCTCTGATTCGCTTCGTTCCATGGAAGTATGTGATTTTGTCACCCTCTGCGTTCAGCTTATTTTGTCGCTTTAGTACTTACTCCGTATTCTTTTTTTACTTCTTTTAATTATAATTTTCGTCCCCACCCAGTCATTTTTATTTTATCTTTTATATACTTTACCTTATATGTATAAAAAAATCTTATAAAGTAGGTTTTTTTATTTTAATTTTTTCATATTTTTTAATTTTTATAAATTTAAAATTTTTGTATTTTAATCTTAATGGTTAAATAAGAGTTTAATTAACTTCATAAATTGAGTAAAATTAAAATTTATTTTAAAGAATAAAATAAATAAAAAATTAAATAATTAACTAAAAATATTTATTGTATAGAAACAAAATATTAATTAAATAAAAGATTAATATTTTTGTTCTCTTTAATATAAAATTTATTTTTATATAGTTAAATTTATAATAATAAATATTTTTAAAAATAAAGATTATATTTTTATATTTATAATAAATAAAATAAAATTTAATTATTGATATTTTAAAAACTATTAAATTTAATTAATATATATATATATATATATATATATATATATAAAATCATAATTTTTATCAAATTTGAGTTTCATTATCAATGACGTGTGTTCATCTAGTAGTTATCATTATGAGTTATAAATTGTTGAATTAGATGAAATTATTCAACTATTGGGAATTGATGAATTTGAGATTGGTAAATGAAAAAAAAAAATCAAATTGAAACTTTAAAAAGAATTGGAGATATTTTATGGAGTTTACATTTTCATTTTCTTTTTACTATGATTAAAATATATAGAGTTGGTTTGTTTAAGTTTTTTTATAAAAACTCGTTTTATTGATAAAAATGAGTAATTTTTTATTTTTTATATATTTTTTTAAACTATTTTTAAAATAATTTTTTTCTATTTATAAAAAATAATTTCTATATACTTCTTAAAAATGTACTTTTTTATAAATTTAAACAAACTTACCCACAACATAAGATGTTAAAATCTTAAAAAAATAATTAATTGATGGATCAACTAATTATTTTTCTGTTTATAGTATTTTTCATCATTTAAACACGTTAATTTTAAATATAATAAAATAAATTATGAAAATTACTACCTCCGTAAAGCTTGTAACACCCTAAAATATTGTAAGTAGAAATATAAATGCATCAATATAAAATAAATACACGAAAGAGAAACAATAAATTAATAGCATTAAAACAATTATAAAATGATAAATAATTATGTGTGTATATACGTAATGTAATTAAATTCAAGAAAAAAAATTTATCTAATCACATTATAAAAATAAAGCAAACTATAAATTTATACGTAATGAATTTCTGTTAAAGTTTTTTATCTAACGCAAAATTTAATTTATACTACTCGGATACAATTGCACTATATCAAAAGTAACACAAGATTTGTTTCTATTTGATAAAGTAAAATTAACGCTTGTAGCATAATTCTACTTTGACTTTTTATGGCAACACAATTTGAAATAAAGTCACCCAAATATGGAATGACTTAATCAGCTAGTTATTGCCTCATTATCCAGCATATAAATAAACTTTTAGCTTAAAAAACCTTTGAATAACAAAACTCCTAATATCCAAAGGATTCAACCATGCCTAAATTGGGTCCATATAAGCCAAGAATGCAGTAAAAATATAACCTAGTTTTGCTTGCTGTTTTGGCCAAGATTTAGGAAGAGCCAAGGGGGAAGGTTCAACTTGCTTTCAAGTTTCTTCACACCTAGTGATTGTCAAGTGGGTTTCAACCTTACATCCCTTCTATATTTTCTCTTTTAATCCTTTAGAATAACCAATTTGTAATCTTATTATGAGTAATTCTCTAGAAAGAGTTTATACACCCCATCAAAATATTTTCTTGACCAAGCTTGAATTTTTTTGTGACTACTCATAAGGTAAGAGGATCTTTCATGAATCTACTACCTATTTATTGTTTGAGAAAGTATCATCTTGATATCTTGTTGTATGTGTCTCATTGTTGTAATTTTTGGTTGAGAAAAATTTGATCTTGGAGATGATAAACTCCTGTTTGTGTGTGTGTTGTAATTGAGTCTAGTTTTAAAGGATATAATTGGCTCAAAATGTGATTCTTAGGTGTGGAAAGGTTAGAGTTTGATGGTCTTAGCTTGAGTAATTATTTGATGCATTAACATGACCATTTAGAGTGTTCTTAGTGGTGATTTTGTGACCCATAAATATCATACAAAAAATAATTTTCAAATAAAAAAATAAGTGTTTAAAATGGACCTTGGTTGTGGTTGGAAGTGAGGAAAAATATATGTTTAAATTTTTTTATAGAAGATAAATTTGGTGAATCTCATGATATAGAGACAACAAAACTCAACTTGGGAAATGAACTTATAAACTTTTTTTAGCTGATAAACCATGATACATTGACTCATTGGAGATGTTTTAATCAAGTGATGACCTTAGCAAAAATTTAATCTTTAAGTTCAACAAATTTATTTGAAGAAAATAAAACTAAAAATGACATTTTGAATTTTTTTTTTTTAAATATGGCATCTAATTGGTTTGCTAAAAATAGAATTTGTGACTTCTAAAAGTGTTTTAGTAGTTTCTAAAGAGTATAACAAAATTGGGGATTTATTTACTTAAGTATAATTAATTATTCCTAAGTTAATCAAGCCAAATAACAATATTTTAAAACATTTTTTAAACAAAAATTATAAGTAGAAATATGGACTATAAACATAATTTTTTAATAAGTACTTAAGGTATCTATAAACTTATTTTGGAATATAAAGTAAATTGTTTGATTATTGTTTAAAAGGTTAGGTGTTATGGATTGATTATAATATTGAAAATGGGATGAATTAATTCTTGGAACAGTGCCAAATGTGTAATTAAAGTTGTTGCCCTATTTAAATATTTATAGAAGTTAGATTGAATGAAAATTTGTGTGTTCAATTGATATATGAAGAACATGCTTTGATTTGATTTTGTATGATGCATGCTTTGACCAATTAGGGCATATGAGAAGTGGGTGAGGTGATAATCCCCATTCTTATAGCAATTATCATTGTTAGATTATTATTATTATACATTCCTTATTAGTTGGAGAAGTCTACGTTTGAGTTTTAAGAATGCTAAGATGGATATTAATCACTTACTCGAACTTTTAAGTTGCAAAATTCTAAAAAATCTAGAGTTATTGGACAACCCTATAAATAGTTTAACACAATGTGTTTAATTCATAAAAATGGTTATCTAAGAGTATATTTAGTGACTATAAAGTTCTCAGACCAACCCCTAAAATTTGAGGGCATTTGGAATTAAAATGAAAGTTAAGACTACTTTTATTTAGAGTGTTAGGATACTTACGAGTTGAAAAACATAAGACTTAGGAATTTAAATTAATCAGATTATACTTCTAATTTTGAAGTAATAAATTATGAGTTAGTAATATGAGATTATTATATTAAAATTTTAGAAGTAAAAATCATGAGAATAAGTAGTTAAATACTATGACCAAAAATGAATAATTTGTGAATTGTAAACATGGAGTAAATAAGGAGTGCAATGAGGTATAACCAATAATGAGAAACTTGGTGAAAGAGAAAATGCTATAAGACTTAATAAAACTTTAATTATTGAATTTGTTAATGTGTGTAGTCATGAATTTTCATGACTTAGATCGAGAAGATAATTATCTCTTTCTCACTTAATTTTGGACCAATAAGTTCTAAATGTGTGAATTATCCCACCTTGGTGGGTTGATAATGAAATTAAATTGACTATTGTAAATACGAAATCAAGATGTGGAATAAAAATAGTGGCAAGAGTCAGGTGTGTTTGCAACCTTTGAGGTGCATGTTGAAAAGCGATGAGGAAATGATAAGGTTGCTACAAAAGTAGATAGCAATATATTTTGATTATCGTCGAGGAATGAGACGAGAATGTTTTATACACATATGCTTGTGCCTTGTTTAACTCTGATATAATTTTTTATATTGGTTATTATTTGCTTTGATACTTGTTATGATAAATTTACTGTAACTTTTTTTCTTGCATAAACATGAATATTAGACTCATGAGGAGTTTAATATCATATAGCATATTCTTTTGCTCTAATATATTTGTTGTTAAAGTTAAATTACAATATTATTTGTCATCATCAAAAAAGAAGAAATTGTAAGAACCAAAGACATGGATGAACATCAAGTTCCTAAAATATCTATAGTTTTAATGATAACAAAAAATTATTATAATTTGATTGATACTAATGATTTGATGAGTATGTTGACAATACTATGTCTTAAATAATAGAAAGGTAGTATTTATTCAACTTAAACACAAAAAACATAAGTAAAAATGTTAAGCGTCCTCAAAGCTAAAATCATTAGATATGTCTAGTTAACTTTTTCGTTTAATATATGTCTTACAAGCTTACACAAAAGTTATATATCCCAAATGCATATCTTCGAAATACGACTTGAATCAATGTATGTCCTTAAGCAACACCAATCTTCTTTCTTCTACTGACACATTTACTTAAATCTAATCAGTCTTTGTATTTTGAATGTTTAGGATAACTATCATACCAGTTTATCTTTGTCTCTATCCATGTTGTTCTAGCATAAATATTCAAATGAACATATAATGAAAAACAATAACCATATGAAGATAAGCAGACTTTCAAATCAAAAGACCATCAAACTCTAAAGCTTGTCATCAAAGAAAAGTCTAAAGTAAGAATTCTTAAAAAAGTATTTGATCTATCAAAACTCAAAAAGGAAAAGAAAAAGGACAAATATAGTCTTTCTCCTCTAATAGTAGCTAAATACCTACAATACAAAGACATGAAGAAAAGTCATGCATTTAATGCACAAAAGAACCAAAAAAAGAAGAACATCGAGTCATAATAGGCACCTTTTCTCCCTACCTATAAATACCAATGCATGAAGACTTAAAGAAGTTAATGAAATACAAACATTTGAAAGCTCTCATACTCTTCCTTTTTTAAATATCTTATTGAGATTTGACTTTGTAACTTTTTCATATCCTTAGTTTTGCTTAGTTGTATCTTGCATTAGAACTTTCATATCCTTACAATTGTGAGTTATTATATCTTATATTGATATGAGAAAGTCAAAAGTAACTTAGTGGAAAAGAGTTTTTGGATTTACTTAATCTAGTGATTAAGTGGTGTAACTAAAAATAACATTAAAAAATACTTGGGTTAGGAAGCTAGAAATAACTTTGAGAATACTTGTTATATAGTTAGAAGGGATAGATTCATTACTCGTGTGTAAACAAGTTCTTTTTTTAGTGGAATCCCTTGTGTCAAGAGAGAACTAGATGTAGTTCAAGAGTTAGAGCGACTAATATACAATGCTTTTTCTGTTGAGTATATCCTTTACTTTTTTATACATTTGGTTGCAAAATGTTTTTATCCACCATTAAACATCTTTTTCAAGAAGGGTTTACAAAAATATTAAGAAAATTACGCACACATACTATTTAACCCTCATTTTAGTGTGTTTTCTAACTATTCATGTATTATTTATAACCATCATTCTGCTGAAATTCCTAAAGAAGACATTATTAAATGTAACTAGTAAGGAGTGGCACATGAAAGAGTGCCTAGCCTTGAGAAGGAATGGGTGACTACAACTAATACCTTAGGTATGTCCATTAGCTCAAAGGTGACCTTGGAGGTAGATGACGTCAAGTTGTGACAACTTGATTTAGGACAAAAAATCAACTAGACAAAGGACTCAACAATGTTGACTTCGCATCCCTAACGAGGACTAAGCATAACCAAGGTTGGTAAGAGTATCCAGTTAATAGTACCATAACTTAGGTACGTACTCCTAACCATCACTCGAACAAAATGATGTAAGTCCTCTAAGATTCAAAAGGTCAATAGGTATTAGGCATATAGATTTTAAGAATGAAACCTAAGTTGAGAGTATAGTTAATTTAGGGAGTGATGCTACATTATTTAAATTTGTGTTCATGGACCAAAGTGTTTATTTTGCTTTTGGTATTTAGGGAATTGGAAGATTCACTTTTACATTATTTTTCAAAGGATAATGTCAGCCTATTGGGAGCCTATCGTTTGCCTAGACATTGGACCCATGACAAGTACTGGGCCTATGACCCACTCACCGAGGAAGATATTTTTCATAGGAAAGTAGAGTATGCCTCTATGCCAATTAGTAAGGGACCATATGAACTTTTTGTTACTATTTAGATGCCATATGTTTTGACTCAAATGCAAGCGCTAAGATATGTGAGGTTATTAATGCCTTCACCTACTACTTCTCTAGCTTTGTCATCTCCTTCTAAAGGAACAATGTCAGGCATTCTCGGAGCCCCTATGGTTCAACCATACATCCACCTGTTTCTTTCAAAACCTTTGCTAATATTTGCTCGTCCACCCTGTGATCCAGACATAGGTGAGGACTAAACTCCCTCTACATTGATTGGACTCCCTCTACTCGAGCCCCCCATTGAATGGAATTGGGTAACGATTTTAGACAACTCGACAAAGGAGAAGGACATTGATGACATGTACGACAAGGAGCAAGAGGATCCATCAGAGGCCTTATCTTAAATGGGTAGCAATTGTTTTGTATCACAGCTAAGATATTTAAGGAGTAGTTACTAATTTATCTAGGTTTGCCACTATCTGTAGTATAATTTGGGGACGATAACTTAGATATATTATTCTATATGTACTATTTAACTATTTACACTTTTGAAAGGCTTTACTCTTTTGTTTTGTTGTATTAACTTTTGAGGTCGAAGGCTTCTATGGCACATTTTACTAGTTTACTATGACATAAGGTTTATTCAGAAATTACAAGCATAATTTAATATTTATTTGTGTCGATGTATTTGTGAGAATATGGTTAGATATGTGTGTTATATTTAAATATTACATTTAGCATTAACACATGGAAAAAAGTTTCTTGTACACATAGGTTTGTTGCATAAATGGGACTTTTCAAAATAAAAAATACCACATATTTTCTACAAATGTAATTCAACAAATTAAGAGAGATTATATATTGATATTATTAGTATTTTGTTCGCTTAAAAAAGGCATTGCAAAACTTTGCAAGAACAAAGATATAATTAATGTTACACCTTTATACCTAGTTTGCACTACTAAAGTTTCTATTCAATATTAAAAAGATGATAATAAGTACAATTTGTTAAAGGGTGTGGTTTTGTTTTGTGAGCAACATGAAAATGATAATCTTGATTTTTGTACTACCTATATAGTATATCATGAACACCCTTGATGCAAAAACTATTTTATTTAATTACATTAGGTAAGAAATTGCACAAATTTAACGGCAAGTTTAGTAAATAAACTATAAATACTAGAATTTTGACTCATGCATTGCACGGGATACACAAAGTGGGTAAATATGTTTAGTTGATATGTTTTAGTATCATATCTTATTTATCCATAACATGAACAACAATTAAAGTACTCAACCTAAACTTTAAGTCCTTTAGAATTAAAATTTCAATTCTTGAAACATAATATTTTGGTCTTTAAGACTTAAACATGTTTTTAAAATTAAAAATATGCATAAATAGAAACTTTCTAATCATTTATCTTTTTCATCACACATATCTAATTAATGTTCATATAAAATATTTGACAATCCTAAAAAAATAAAAATAAAGAACATCTCAAAAGAATTTTCTTTTGATGATCTCCAATAAAGTTTTTCACAATTTTATTAGAATGGGCAACAAATTTTTAAATATCAGTAATGAATTTTCAAATATTTATCTTTACATATATGAATATGTATTTTTTAAAATAAAATATTAGCTTATAGATTAACATACCAATGTTTGTCTTTTATTGACATTTGATATTAACAATACCTTATCCCAAGTTCTTTGAAAAACTTGCCCTCATTTCAAACTTATTATGATCCACATAATGCAATTGTATCACATACACTGTATCCAATTAATAAAATGTATCAATATTATTCACACCAACAAACAAATAAACCATATATTCATCTAAATTTATACTTGTTTAAAATTGGTGTATATTTTTTTTTCAAGATCCATTAATTCTGCATCCTGAAAAACTATATGTTCAATCCATAAATTTGAAAAACAAATGCCTGGGTTCAAGGTATCCTACATAGAGGTTCAAAATTAATTAAACATTTTAAATCAACTATAAATTATAAAAAGATTACAAATTAATTAAAAACAAAATTAAATTCTATACCTCTAAAGGATTCAATTTCATATACAAAGTCCTACAAAAATCTTTTGTAAATCCTTCATCCCTTACTAGATAATTTGTTTCTTCAAAAGTCATATAAATAATAGCATGATATGGAATATGTTTTCTCTCACATAATAGAAAATAATAGCATGACAAATCATTATATCATAAAAATTTGTCAAATTTAGACCATTATTACTGAAATGAGGTCTATCAACACTTTTGATCATTTTCATTTTTGTCACATTTTTATATAAATCCACTAACTTAGGTCCTATTTGAGGTGATTTTTCGTTTTATTTTAAAAAATTTAAAAATCAAAACCATTTTTAGTTTTTTTTTTTTTTTTGTTTCTAAAAAGTTGTTACAAATTAAAAATAGATAATAGAAGTCAATCATTCTATCTTATCTTGTTCCATTATAAATAACTTATAATAACATGATTATTTCAAAATGTTGAAAAATAACATCGTTCTACTAAGCAAAAAATTACACATGAATACGTAATATTAACATTGGAAAATATCATATGATTTTCTTAACTATATAAAAGACAAAAGTGCATAGGTTTAAACATTTAAAAAATATCATAACAATAAAAATATACTACAATATAATTACGTTGTTACATTAGTTGCATTTCCTAATTGTGTAATTAGTCAATCTCAAAATTAGTTATTTAACAGGTATCTATAATAATCATTAGTGGTAACACATTATTTTTTATATTATTTCCATCTAATTCTTCAACTTCTAATTCAACATTTTCTTGAGCACAACAATTTAGGATGATGTTTTAGTTTTAAAAATTAGTTTTTTAATTTTTTTAAAAAATAAACTATTTAAAAATTTTCTATCATGTTAAAATTAATTTGAAGTTATATATTTATAAGATGGTGGTGTTGTCATTAGTGATAGTAGTGGTAGTGTAGGAGACAATAATGACAATGACATTAATAGTAATTATGATAGCGGTGGTTGAGATAATAATTGTGTTGGTGTGATAATAATAATATTAGTGAAGGTGGTGACAATTGGTAATGATAATTGGATAATAATAACAATAATAATAACAATGATAATGGAAGTAATGGTAATGGTAGTGTTAAAAACAAAATAGTCATTATTAAATATAATAAGAATGTGTTGATTTTAAAATTAAAAATTAAATTCATAAAAAAAATTTCTTGATTTTAAAAATAAATATAAAAATATTTTAAAATTAAATTAAGAATTATTTCAACTCTATTTTGCTAAACATGTTATTGCACTTCAAAATCAAAATTCAAAAATTTGCAACCATTAAAAACACTTATTTTGTTTAGTTGATATTATAAATAATATTTAATAATATTATTACCGCCATCCCTCCCGAAAAAAAAAAAAGAATATATTACCGCCATTGATTTTCATCTTTCAGATAAAAAGGAGATATCAAAATAAAGTTTGTTGCAGATTTGCTTATTCTTTCTAAAACATGATAATAGATGCCACTTTACAACCATATAAATATAGACAAATTAAGGACTGCATCAAAATAAAATAAAGATGAAAAGAAGGGTTGATTTAAAGCGAGACAGAAATAAAAAAGAAAGAAGCTATAATACAATAATTAATAATGGTTGATCTCTCTCTCTCTCCATATATATATATGTGTGTATATGGTGGTGGTGGTGTGGTGGTGAATATAGTGATCTAATTGCGGGGACGGGTGTTCTCAGTATTGGACGTGCCAGTGGTAACCTTTGCAACGTCCATGGCTGAAGCTTCAGGCTTCTTGTGGGAGTACAAGACAAAGTAACCTATCACAACAGTCGCTGCAAAGCCACCAATGGCCATTCTCATGGGACAATATGGTAGTTTCCTACGTTGGTGAAGTGCTTCTGTGGAATGTTGCCCCTTCACTGTCTCAGCTTCTGCCATCTTCACTCTTCCTTGTCCAACCATTTCTTAATTTGTATCGACACTTGTGTGTATATGTTTCTTTTCTTTTTTGCAGTGGTTTGGCTTGGCCTTTTTCTGAAACTCTATTAGCAATGAAATTGTGTATGTTCTATTATCTTTTATTGTGAATGTGAGTTTTAATTTGTTTGCGGTTTGAGGTGTTTATGGAAATCTTGTGGGAAGAAAGAGAAGAAGGTGGGGGTGGTGAGAAGGAATACATGGCGAAAAACAATGTCAAGTGTACAAGTGGAGCTTGTAGGATTCGAGTCTTTGGCCTTTAAAAACTGGTGGTTGACCTTCAACAAGAGTTTCAAAGTGTATATAGCTGTAAGGAGACCCACAAATGCTGGTTGACTTTCAACAAATCTTTATAAAATAATAAAAAAACGAGACCTTTGTTTGACCTTAGTTTTCTATGTGGCTATGGAATTGTTAAGCAGTGCATGAAGTAGAACTGATAGAAGAGTGAACCACCCTATAAGACTTCATTTATTGGTCTATCATCATATATTAAGAAGAGATGAATCAAAATAAAATTAATTTTTTCGCTTCAAAGTGAGTTTGTTTGAAATTATTATTTTTTATGAAAAATTATTTTTAAAAAATGTAAGGTGTTAGAATAAATTTTTTTCAAGAATGAAATAAAAAAAAAGCATATTTCTACTTTATTTGAGGAGTTATTATTACTTATTTTTTCAAATAATATGATACGGTACATAAGAGAGAAATGGGATTGCAAATGACGTAGGCTAAAAATTGGACAAAATTATCTTTATAAAAACCGTGAAATAACAACTGTTGTCAAGAGTTTAAGCCACAGAGGTCTGAGCGAAGAGGATACTCTTTCTCCTTACCTTTCTATTTTATGTGAAAAAACATTGTCAGCAATGATCTGTAAAGCAGTGGAGAATCAAAGTTTGCATGGTATAAAGATTTGCCTCATATTTGCATGTGACAACAAAATTTTCTGAAGGGCAACAATCACGTTCTGTCCTAACATTTTATGAAGCTATAGCAAAATGACATATAAGAACCCTTGTTATTAGGCATAATATCTTTAAAAATTTTATGTTTATGTATTATCATATATTAAATACATGTTTATGTTAAGTGAATTACAATTTTTTTCACATAAATTTATAAACACAACATATTATAAAAGAAAACAAAAATAAAAAAATATTTCATAATTACATATCACATTTTAATTTAAATATATATAAAAAAGTATTATAATAAAAATAAAATTTTAATATATTTATAAAAATAACATAAAATAATATAAAAATATAAAAAATTATCACATAAACTTTATAATTTTTTTTTATCTCTCCTTCATGTGAACCCCGGGTCATCGCATCCCGTCTAGCTCCAAGGCCAGCCCTGGCAACAGTGGAAGAGGCACAATGTATATCTGGGATTTTGAGGACCTATGATGCAATTTCTTGGTAGCTAATTAACTTGCAAAATTGGAGCTCTCTTGTAGTCAAAATACGTTATGTTAGGTACCAAAATTAATGAGGTTGAATAGTTGCTTGAAGTAAAGGCATATGAGAGCCACGAGAAATATTTGGATTTGCCTACAGTTTTAAGATCAAAGTCCCAATTCTGTGAAGGACAACGTTGGAAAAGGATGAAGGGTTGAAAGAAAAAGGCATGTCTCAAGCCGGCAAAGAGGTGTTGATAAAGTCCCTAGTACAAGCTGTTAAGTAAATGAGTCGTATAAATTTTTAATTATTTTTTAATGTTGTAATTATGTTAGCCTTTTTAGCATGCGTGGTTGTGTTAGTAAATAATGTCCTAATTAGTAGGCTTGAGTTTGTTTTTATTTTGAGCAAAAATGCTCTCTTAATGACAGTAGACGCATACCTTTTGCTGACAGCATGAATAGGTATCATGATGGGCTGTTGTTTCCCATGTATTTGCATTTAAATATGAATCAATGTATCGAGAGCAATATAGTTATGCAGCAATTACGAAAATTGCTCTGCTCTCCCACCTTCTTCTTCTTTGCTTATGCTACCACACTCAATTTGCACTCAAAGAAAATACACTGGTGGAGTTGGGAGAATCTAGCTAGGAATAAAAAGGAAGGATGATTAGACTTCCGAATTTGACAGGCTTTCAACCAAGCTTTATTGGTGAAACAACGGTGGCGGTGGGATACATGTAGTAATTCTTTGTTTGCTAGAATTTTTAAAGCTAAATACTATCCATACATCTCTATTATGGAAGCCAAAAAAGGTTTTCATCCTAGTTACATTTGGTCAACTATGTGGAAAGAAAGATGGATTATTAATGAAGGTGTTATATGGAAGAATTGGGGATGGAAGAGTAGCTCGTATTTGGCAGGATAACTGGGTTCCAATGGAGGCTAATTCTTTAATCAGGGAGCCATTGCCACCTGATGTGGACAAGTCTACAAGAACAAGTGAGGTTTAAAACAAATTTTAAATATTTTTTTTATTTTAAATAAAATAGTTATATATTAAGTTTTTTTGTTCAACATTAGAGTCTTTTCTTCACTACAATGAGTAACCTTATATGTGGATGATGCCATATGACCCATGTGTGGAATGGAGATAGTGACCATTCATCATGCTCTTCTTACTTGTCTAGAGGCTTAGAAAATTTGGTTTGCCTCATCAATGACAATTCGAATAAAAAAATTTTAGTTACAAGATTTAAAGATTGTTTGCATTCATGGTTGGACTTAGAGGATCAAGATGCGCTGCAATCTTTCTTTGCCATGATACGGGCAATCTGGTATAGAAGGAATATGTGGATTTCCAGAATGAACACACTTGGAAAGCACCACCTACAAATGTTGCCAAAGCAAATGTGGATGTTTCTATCATGAAGGACAAAGGCACAGGTGCTTGCTTCTGCAATGAAGAAAAGCACTCAATGTTATGCTATAACAATTGCAGGGGCATTTTGCTTTAAGTGGGCATTCCAATTGTTGGCTGAATTATCTTTCCAACATGTGTTGTATGAAACGGATTGCTTGAGGCTGGTACAAGAGAAGAAGAAGCAGCAAAGGAACAAAATTATCTGAATGCTATTACTGATGAGTGCAGGAGCTTTATACAGCCCAGCTAATTGAGATCTGATATGCCCTCTTGATTTTGTTTAAACCATTGTTCTAAAAATTGGACCGGTTGTTGACTCGGTCAAGCTATTTAGTGGATTACCCGTGGAACAGGTAGACAACAGTTTTACTACATAAGTCAGTGTATGTAATGTAAAATATAATTATATATATTATTTGTTTTATAAATTTATTAATTAATTATAATGGCCTAATAATAAGTTAATTTATTAAAAAAAATTGAAATTTTGGGATTCATTCTTAAATGTGTCATTTTTATTATATTTTTTATTAAAATTTATATTTTTAAAAAAATAACAAATATTGATTGAACTACAAAATTGACTGAGTCAACTTACATCAAACCGATTCAAAACAAGTTAATAACATATTTGATCTAATAAGTGACTGGAATTGGTTATGTCACTTGTTCTTAGTTGAATACACCAATTCAAATTGGTTTTTACAACTATGATTTAAATAATAGATTAAAATATTATTTTAGTATATTATATTTTTGTATTTTTTTATTTTAATTTTTTATCTATTAATGCTGATGTTATGCTAATTTTATTATGTTTTCTAGTGATTAATTTTTTTACAGTTCAAAATTATTAGAAAATATTTATAGCATTTAATAGGATTGTCAAAAACATAAAAAATTATCTAATTAAAATTATTAAAATTATTAATGCTCTAATATGATTATAGAATAGAAATCAAGTAATTAAGATTGAGAAGGAAAATCTACTTTTCAAGATTCCCAAATGACTAAAGAAAATGTTTGATGAAGGTGAAAGAAATTTTTTGACATACTAAATTAACTACTTATTATTATTCTACTTGTGATATTGATGTACTAAAAATTTGTTGATATTTTTGTTTGATCTTTAGTTTGTTTAATTTTGACTTAGAGTTGAATTTATATGTTTTTATGTGTGAATTTGAATTTGATTCATAATGATTTTTTTTTATTTTTAATAGTCATAAATTGTTTTATATTTATTAAATATTTTAAACAAACAACTTCTTATAGTTTTGAACTGATATAAAACATGATAAAATAAAAATAAATTAATTTCATATCATTATAAATATACAAAAGGATTGTTTTGAATTTATTCACAAATATAAAAATCAAAACAAATATTTTAAAACATAAAAGATGAAAAATGAAAAAAAGATAAAAATATAACGAATCATTAAAATAATATTTTAACCTAAATATTATATGTCTCCTTGCTAAAAAAAGAAACAGTAAAAAAAATAATATTGTCCCTCCTTTCTTATATTTTTGCTCAAGTTCATCCATTCTTCTTCCTTTTCTATGTTTTTCTCTTTCCTCCCGCAGAGTTCATTTTCAGTAGACTCTTTTAGAACAATTACAATTTTTTTCTACATATAAAGTGAGTTTAATAGAATGTTAATTATTACCTTTTTATTATTTATCACCTCTCTTTTCTTTATACGTTAACTAGATGACTGAAAATGGCTAGATTCAGTGACACCAAAATCATTATTAAATATTTTTTTATTGTGAATTCATGTTACCTTTTTAATACTAAAATAGTTTATATATTATATTATTGACATGTTAGGATATTATAATAATTAATAAAATTAAAATTAAAATAATATATATATATATCGTGATTGCAATGAAAGTTTTGATTAAAAGTGATCAATTAAGTTGTCTAGTAAAATCAAAGATTAATCTTCGATAAAGTTAATAAATATTTTACATTAATAATATAGTAATTCAAAAGAATTTAATATATATACTTAAGTATGTTTAAATTACTATAAAATTATTTAACATTATCCTAAGATTGATAAAAAGAATTATTAAAAATTATGCATAGTCGTCACTATGCTAGTTGACACTTACGGAGAGAAAGAAACAAACGTATATATTATTGGTAACATAATGTGATAAGAAGAAAGACAGAGAAAAAATAAATAAATAAAGACTAATGGAGTGATTGTGATGTTGAGATGTGTATATATAATTATTCAAAATTATTTTACCTATTTAATTTTTTTCTTTTCTCATATATTATTTTTATACTTAATATAGTTATATATTTTTTTATTTATGAAAAATACTTGATATAAATTAAACATTTTTGTTTATTTTATGCATGTAAAATTTTTAAATTTCTGTACTAAATTAATTTATTTGTTCTTGGCAGTCCTTGAATTGAATTTCTAGTTCCATTCTAAGTAAAGGACAAGTAACAAGTGCAAATACAGGTATTTAGGTATCTATGAGAAATACAATTAAAGTCATTTCATACGGATAAATATAGGTAATTTTTTATTAAATAAAAAAGGATATGGAGAAAACTAATATACCCTACCCGTTCCTAGATTCAACCCTTTGTCTATCTATTTCTTTGACTATTCTGTTAAACGGTATTGCATGCAATATTGGTGAAGGAAATGACGTATTATCTCACTAACTAGAATAAGAGAAAGCTAAGCCCTTTACAGTGACAACAATTTGATTCAAATTGATCAGTGATAACAGCATATCGTTTGTTTCCAACTTCTTCACAGCAACTATTCTCTGCAAGTGAAAATAACACCCTTCATTGTACTCTATACTGGCCAATTAAAAAATCAAGGCGAGTCTATCCTCTCTTTACGCGCCATTGAAAAGTTTTTCACTATTCCATAAGAGTTCCCATATGGGGCACTATTTTGTCTATTGCCCTTATAATTTTATTTTAAAAGAGTCCTAAAGAATATTAGAGATTGAGTAGAGTGCAATTTTTTCCTTTTGGAAAATGAGAGAACAAGCCATCCCAATGCATTGTACTCCATTCATTGTTAATAGTTACTCCTGGCATTAGTGGTTATTGTTGCGATGTCAGGCAAAAATTTCAAAGTCTACCACGTCCTCCTTTGTAAAGGGCGGATGCAGATATGCAGATATCTTGAAAGTATATATTTTGTTCTTTCTAATTTTATATATATGAACTCGTCAATTCTAATTTTTTATTCTTTATAATATTAATAATTAATTTTTATTTTTAAATAAATTGTCCCCTTGACTCGGACTTAGATTCGTCACTGCTGCTTGTCCCCTCTGCAAGAGTTGAGAGAGATCGCTAGGCTTGAATAAGTTTTTTTGCTACATCAATCTGACACTAACAATTTTACATATCTTCTACCTGTATGCAGAGTATAGAAAATGACACAAAGTTTGTCTAACTGCCAAAAATAACACAGCCAAAAAAACTAACCAAGATGATACTATTCCAGTCCTTAATAAATAAACTACCAATGCATTCAGTTTGACACAATTTACACTGTATTCAAAAGTTAGGGTGATTGTCTATAAGAGAATTTCATCTCAAACTACCATGTCAGCTTCTTTCAAAGTTGATGGGATCCCCACATCCAGCCGCATGGTCGGTTTATATTGTTCTGGTATGGCAGCACCAGCTTGAATGCACATTTCCACTACTGCAGGTGCCTGCCCATAAAAATTCCTAAGATCTCGCTCTAATGGCGTGTTTACATCAGGAACATGCCACACAAATCTTGGTGGGATCAAATCATCCAGAACTGCCGACTGCCAACCATGCTGCCCATTGCGTTGTTGGTGTTTATGGGCTCCACAGTTTTGAGCTTTGTGACCCCGGGCACCAACATGAATTTCAGGGCAATATCCGCAGACCCTCACATTGTACATCCTCATTAGTCTCTTCGCACCTTTTCTCATTCGTTCCCATGCTTGGAGAGTTTCCTCAGCAAGAGGGACTATTTCATTGTCTAATGGGGCCACTATTTCTGAATCAGGTATTTCAGCTAGTAATGGTTTTAAAAGGTCCTCTGGGATTTTATCTGGTAGGTCACTTTCATCAGCATCAATGAATTCCTTCCTCCCAATACGAATGATAGGCTTTCTTCTCCTTTTGGTGGGAAACTCTGGAATTTCAACACCAGCTTGAATGCAGAGCTCAACCAATGCTGGAATTCGAGGGATAGAAAATCTCTCTTCATGAGCAATCCGCTTTCCAAGACGGTCAAAAAGGTGATAGGCTTCAATTGGTATCAGTATGTCTTCAACATGTGCATTTGTCCATTCATGGTGGCCCTTGCGGATGTTGGCCTGTGCGCCTTTACATGACTTGAATGGATGTCCAACAGGTCCTACGTGGATTTCACTGCACCACCTGCATTAGTATTCCAATATTAAGACACTTAAGCACATTTGATCACTTATTTTTTTTTCAAGAGAAATTGAATTACATTTATTTGCAAGGGAGTGTCAATTGTGAGTTGCCACTCTTATTCAAATAATTTTTGTTTAGAACATCTTTTTCTTATTAATTAAACTAATTTAAAGAAATTTTATAAAATTAATTAAACAAGAGTGGCAAATTGGCAATAGACACACTGGAGTAGCAACAGACACTATAGCAGTGTACAAGAGAGGAGGAGGGAGGTAAACGAGATGGATATAAATCTTTGTCAACTACATTAAAATAAGCTAGTAAGAAAAATCACTCAATTTAGGTTATCACATTCAATGGTAATTACAAATGATATGTTGTAGAGATAGCGAGACTGGGTCCTAACATAGTGTTTGGTTGGAGGGAAATGGAGGAAAGGGGTGGGGAGGCAAAGGATTTTTTTAAACTTTTGTCGCTTGGTTCAATTTTTAAGAAGAGACATGAATGATGGGGAGCAAAATCCCTTCTCATCTAATTTTTGTTCCCCTCCAACAATGGGGGGATTTGGAGGGAAGGAGAAGTGGATTTAAAATATTTCAATTATAATGACTAAAATATCTCTACTTATGCTTTGAAATTTAAAATTATAAGGATACGAAAATAAATTAATTTTTAAAACCCTTTTCCTTCCCATATGAACCAAACAAGAAAATGACTACCTCCCCTCTTTTAAACCAAACAGTCCCTAAATATTTATGTGCCCAATCGAAAATGCACATCAATGGATTCTTTGGGCTCAACATAATTCTAAATCCTTCTACATGACCTTCCAGCAAATCCTCCCACTTTCAAAATGAAAAAAGAATTGACTACATTTTATATTTCCAAGTTATTACATGCATTCACATTTTCATTTAACACATACTTTATAGAGTATTCAAAAGATATATCATTACTCTAAAAAAAATCCAAACCTTAATCTTTGAGAATATAAAGACAGCTTTTCAAATGTCCTACATTGTGACTATGGGTCAGCCTCAATGAATCCCCTCAATCTTGAAGTTCTGGCAAGCATTCTTACCATGAAAATGTCCATGCAGTGGACAAGATTGGTAAGGACTAAAGAGGCAGCAAGTGGAACTAGTAGTCTTCCTATGAACCATACCATCCATCTCATAAGGGTATAATAGCTACACCATAATGCGAGGCTCACAAAGGTCTAAGTATGCAAACTATGCTTTGTTGAAGAAGCAAAATAAGAAACTATCAGTTGCCACCATGATGGCAAATTATAGGAGTTATTGATAATATATGGTTTATGTTCCAGTTACAACAACAATGACACAGTTAAAAGCTGGAACGTGAAGTGGCATATTAGTCTTATAATAGTTATGCATCATTTTGAAGTGTCAATGTTGGAATATCTTCCGAGGTCAGAAGCAAAATTGATCTCTGTATTTGCACAATTACTCAACCAGAGTCCAGAACAAAAACATGTAATTTTTATGTTCTTAACCAGCATTTCACATTAGCTAAAAGTATGCTGGAGAATATGAAGACATATAATTACCCACAAGCATGCACAGGAACTATTTTGAGCAGCTTCTTCAGATTGTTGATCAAAGTGATCCTAGCATTATACACATTATATGCAGTCGGTATAAGGCTCTTCACCAGCAAGCCATTCTTAGGTGCTGACATGGGTTTTCTAGGCTCATCTTTCATCTTCTTCATCCTCTCCCTAGCTGCTCGTCGCAGCTCTACAATGGGAACTGGAAAAGGTTTCTTCTCCTTTCTTGAATACTGCCGAGGAAAATCAGCATTTTGCGGCACTTCATTCCTGATGGTTAGTGCATGTTGACAAAACTTTACTGGTCGAATTTTAATTGTCACAGGAACTCTAACCTTACTGCCACCATACTGCTTAAAAAGACAAAAGGAAATCAGAACAGCAACAACGATAATAATAAAGCATTTATATATTTATATATATAGGAAATTCAAGGGTTAAAACTTTATTTTTAGGGGGGAACAAAATGAGAATTATTTAATGAAATTTAGAGACCTCGCACCAGAATTTGATGCTTACACTTCAAATTTTCCAAAGGCCATTAATGGTTGTCTTGATACAGATGAAGGTACCAATTCAACAGAAGACACTTCCGAAATGAAACAACTATTATTTTAGGGAGAATGAGAAATAAACCAAGCTTCAAAAACCATGGGTCACCCTAAGTAGAGTGTATGAGTTGTTATAAAAGCTTTAACATATTTTTGATTTCTACAGAAGAAAAAACTTAAAAAAAAATAAGGAAGGGGCATTTGACATATACCTGAAGAGAATGGAGTGAACTAAGAGAAGATAAAGGGCTGGGCTTGAGCAAAAGAGAAACGGTTGGAGTTACAGCAATAATTTCATTAGCATTAGGAAGCGGCATAGTCATGTTGACAATTATTTCTGAAAAAAATGAAAATAAAATGATATTTGGGATGCATAAAGGATAGTTAACGAGATGGACTAGAATTGGCGAGAAGCATTACCCAGAGCCAAAAGGGATTAGGGTGAAAGAAGAAAATATCAATTTCACAAATACCAAGCCAACTCTCCCACCCAACTTCAAACGCCGAAAGCCCCACCAAATAGCTTCTTATCCTCATTCCTCAACAACAGACTCGGATATGTTGCTTCCTAAAATATTCGTGTGCCACCCACTATAAAAATAAATAAATAAATAAATGTATTTTTCGTTTTGGTGTGGTACCCACTGTCAAAATATATGTATATATATTTCATCTTCCTATTTTATAAAATCTGACATTTTCGTCTCCTTACGTTAAAATAGAAATTTTTTGTCTTCCATTATAAAAAATTCCGATTTTGATCATTGCATCCATTTAAAGACATTGAGCTAAGTTGATATTATTATTATTTTTAATTAATTTTTAATGAATTTTTTTAATTTAATTTAAAAATTCTTAAATGAGAATAAATTAATTAAGATAAATTTATTTTAAAATAAATTTAAAATTTTCATTAAAAATTAATTAAAATAATAATAATATCGACTTAACTTGTTTCACATATTTTAATACATCTCAGGTTATAGTTAATGTCATTAGTCTTAATTATCAATGTCTTCAGATAAATAAAAAAATCAAAATTATGAATGTCTTTATTTTAAATTAAAGGAGAAAAAAAAATTAAAATTTCTAAAAAAATTGTAGATGAACTAATAAAAAATAAGAATAATAAAAAAAATTCAAAATACACCTTTCGTTTACACACACTAAAAAAATAGTAAAAATGTAATAAATAGAACAAACAACTTCCTTATATACAGGTATATAAAATGTCTTTATGTTTCAACTTGCACAGTTGCTCTTTTTTAAATTATAACAAAATATGTGCATAATTTTCCTTTTTAAAATTATAGTAAAATATAAACAAATTTTATTCAATTAATATTTAATAATATATATTACATTTAATAAATGTGTGGTATTGAAATATTATTTCATTAATTATATAATTTACAAAATTATATGTTACTCTTGTATGACAAATTATTCTTTTATTTATTTCATAATTACAAAAATAACATTATTTTTTGAGAGAATTTTTTTTTTACTAATATATATTACTTTAAATAATAAAAATATCTATATCTATTTATCTATTTATTTTTAGCAATTATCAATTATTAATTATACATTATAAAAGATGGTTTTACGATATTGATTCTTTTCCTGTCTAAATATATTAGATTAGTTTATTTTTAGTTCATAAAAAAATACTTATATATAATAATTATGGTAATTACAACGAATATATATTTAGATTTTATATAAAACAGTAATTAATTTAGTAGATTTTATGATTTTTTTTATAATTAACAATGTTTATAATTTGAACATTCTAACATATCTTTTTTAAAAAGTTATTTTTTTGTAGTATGAATAATTCATTTGGAGAATAGAAAGTCTTGTGACAAATTTTTTCACTGCCTAATGTCTCTCAGTTTTGATGTCATTGTAGACTATAATGTCTAAAATAATCGACAGGTTTGAAAATTTACAAATTGTAATGTTTTTTTCTTTTTTTATTTGATTTATTTATATGTTCATTTCATTATTATTTAGTTCATTTATCTTTTTTATAATTTTTTATCTTCTTTTTATTAGATAATTTTTTTAGCTTTTTCATTCTTCTCATAATTTTTAAAAAAACTACAATTTAAAATTTAACATTTGTATGATTTTATTTTATTTTTATTTTTTAACTATTAATATCAGTTATTCTAGAGATTCAAAATATTTAAAACTTGTCAGATATAATAAATGTGTAAATAGAAAATAAGTTTGATTTTCTTAGAATGTATGCCAACTTAAAAAACATTTTTAAATCATACATCTTGTACACAGTCCATAAAATATAGTTTTAAAAATTTTAATTATTTTTTAACATTATTTTAAAGTTTTGTATATTACTCTCTTTTCATTTTATGACATTTTTGGGTTAAAAATTATTTCAAATTAGTTGTCATTTTATAAAAAATAAGTATTAAATATTTTTATGTAGTATCATTAATGAATATTAGAGTATTCTTTTTAGTTCTCATAATTAATTAGAATGATAAAAAGATATATTAAGAAGTTATAATATTTTTATGAAATTTAAAATATTAATTATATTTTTAATACATGCATTAATATCTTAAACATCATATAGAATGAAATAGAGAGTAATATTTTATGTCCAATAATGACATACAAATATTAAATGTGGTTATTTTAAATTTTATATCAAAAATAAAATAAAGAAAAATTAAGTGATCAAATTGTTAAAACAATTTTTATACATGACACTAGTGAGTGTTAGTATTATCGTACTTTAAATCAATACTAATAAATCAAATAAACATTTTTAACTAATTATTCAATTAAATGTAATTTTATTTTTAAATTATTTAAAAATTTTACAAATAATATTAAGTAGAAAACATTTATTAGTCCTCAAATATTTTATTTTATTTATAAAAACAACACAAAGACTTTGATTTTGATACTTTAGAATTCCCTTAAAATCGATACGTATAATAATTTTACCCTACTAATGCCAAATATAAAAAGTGATGTGAAGAATATATTTGTCCATGTTTGTATATAGTTGAGTTAAATTATGCATGAACTATTCAAGCTCCACTCCGTTAAATGAGCCAATCAAACTTATTTACTTGATTATAAATAAACACATTTAAAAATTTAGCTCAATTATTTGAATGAGACAAATTAACATTAACATTTATTTGCATTTCCTACATTCTAAATATTAATACAAGAACCAAAACTAAATCTAAAAAGAATAAAAAACCAGAATCAAATATTCTTGCCAGCATTCCAGCATCAAGTAACACTGATTAAAATCACCCTTGCACTATACTACGTGACTAAAATTACAAGTAAACCTTAAATAGCGAGGTAATTTTGCGAAACTGTAGTTCAATTTTTGACAGGCCATTGTGCCAGGCCTTTATGATTTAAAAACCACTGAGTGGCGATTATAGTTCCATTTTTGGCAGGCGATTCATAACATTCCAAACAAGAGTATGCAGCAGCATGAGTAAGAGTAGATGAGTGCAAGATCAAGCTGAACAATATAGCAACATAGATCTTCAAACGGAAAAATGAGCATATAACGAAAATGATATTTATGAACTGACCAGTTAAACAATGACTATTTCAACAAAAATAAGTAAATTGAAACTAATGAAATACAAAAGCATTTGGACCCCTAATGGGACATTTCTTCGGAGTAACTTGGCACCTGATTAGCTAACCGGAAAATAAAATCCGTAGCTTTATGGTTTGACTTTTCCTTCAATAAACATCTCAAAGATATCAAAAATCAAAAAGAAAATTTTACAGCTTGAGAAAAATACCTGACACTGGAATCTCCACTTCATAATATACTTTAATACAAAATGCTTTTACTCAAAAAGTGAGGATGAAGGTATGGAAATTTAAAGTAGCAAAGGAAGACAGGTTCGTCCAGTTACAGAATCATTTTGATTCACTTGAGCAGACTCTGGCAGGCCTCAATATCAGATGTTTGTGAATCCAACACAGCTTGCCCGGATGCAGATCTAATGGCACCGACTGCACTGTCAAATATTGCTCTCTGGAACATGTCATCATCCACCTTCTTGAGAATCTCTTTCACCACCTTAAAATCCAACCCTCCAGCCAAAATTAGCTTCCCAATTATCTCACCAAAATTACTTGGTGCTTTAGGTAAATCTATGCCAATATCATCCAGCAGAGAACCAAATAGCAAACAGCCAGTCCCTATGTCTGTAGGGGAAAGAATCTCCTTAATATACAGATACTCGAAGAGTTTGGCAACAGGTTCAACACATGGTGGACTTTTATCAAGTGCAAGGGAAATGGCTTCCTTAACAACCTCAGGGTAGTAAGAAGGAGATTTTAATTCCTCCACACACTGTAACGCCTCTTCCAAAAGCCTAACACTGAAATATTCTTCTAGTAGAGAGACAGTTCGGCGACAAAGATCATCTGTATTCAATCTCGCAGCTGGAGGTTGTGGCTTCTCAGAGGATACAGGAACAGGAGCAACTGTTTTAGCAGGTGAAGATACTTGAGGTGCTGCCTCACTACCTAAACTAAAATTTGTCGGACGAGCAGAAAATGCACCACCTCCAAGTACTAGGGCACTATTTCTTCCACTTATATTACCACCACTACCTTGAGGTAGCAGTTTTGAATTGAGGGTTGTGGACTTGGAAAGTAAAGCAGAGTTGCTGCGTCCAGCAGCTTGAATACCCGACAGATCCCCTCTTGGCATAGATCTAGTCTTAGGTATCTCCCAGTTGTCATTATCAAATCCAGGCATCCCAGGCATCTTCCTGGTCCCTGGCATTCCAGGCATCAAACCCCCTGTACCAGGTCGGGCAATAGGGAAGCCTCCAGAACTGGCATTTCCTTGAACACCGACACGGGGATTTCTCATACTTGCAGTGGCACCTGGCCGCAAACCAAGATTTTTTTCTGCCTCTGAATGAATTTCAGTAATGGTTTTGGCTTTGACCTACATAAGTCAACATTAGAACTTAATAACAAGTGCAACTAACAGTAATTAGAATAACATATCACAGAATATAACAATTTAAACTTACCTCTTCCCGTCTAGGAACCCAGTTACTAGCACGCAACTCTATAACATCCCGAATCATGAACCTAAGCCGGGGTACAAGTTGTAGGTTTGAGCTCAATTCTTTCAACCGGTTAAAGTAAATATCATTTATACGCCGCGATTTAGGACTTTCATCAAGCTGCTTGCCAATAGTATTGAAAAAATGACATATGGCTTCAACATTTTCCTCAACTGGACAGGACTTGCTGTCTGGGGATCCTAAAAGCTCCTGCTCAAGTAACAACCATACTAGTAAGTGGATATTGTCAAACCAACACATACATTTTACATAACAGTAAACATCTTAAATCCTTAGAACCTGAACAATGTGATGGACAATCTTTTCAGGAACCATCTTTTGCTTCAATAGTTCACCAATTAAACGGATATTTCCAAGGGTACGAAGCTTGAGCAGCCTTTCCTTGTCCATACGCTCCATCTCCTGCTCAGGGGCAATCATCCTTTTTAGTTCTTCCCTCAGATTTTCAGCACCTTCAAATGCCTCCTGGCAATTATTCAAGAGTAATCTCTTAAAGGTGATTTCTTTCCCACCTGGGTCTTCAGATGGGAATGGAGGCAGCTTTTCATTAAGATCAGAACACAGCTCGGCATACATGGGGCAAAATGTTGGTTCTAGAACAGCCTTGTCAAAAATAAGTGAAATGACATCCTGCACTCACAAAGCAAAGCAAGTAAATTTAAAACAAGACTGTGAACAGAAAAAGATTCACAACAGCAATTGAAGAGTGACAACCTTCAAGATGTCAGCTGATGTAATGCCAGAATCAATTAACTGACCCTTCAGGACATCAAATTTCTCAGGAGTCAACTTATTCAGTATTCTGCATAAAATAAAACAACAGCATATAAACAGAAGGAACCATCCAATTCTATATAAATAGCAAAAGCCACACAGTTCCAAAGACCAGTAACAGTAACATGTGAAAAAGGCTTAAAAAGTGTTTCAGGAGTAGCTCATTAATCTATGTAGGAGAAAAAGTAGAATCTTTTGTCAAAAATAGTTATTTTTTTATTTTTCACTTTCATATTTAAAATCAATATGATTTAATCCCTCAAACTGCCATGGCTGAAGCCTCTTTACTACCTGTCAGCATCCAGGGCAATTACTACACAATTAAGGTACAAGTACAGAAGATTCAAGCATACATGGCAACCCAGAATCCTTCAACATAGCATGGCTAAAAGGAGTCATATATCTAACTGTTATTGACAAGTATACAAAAACTATTACCCTTTCACAGTCTTTAAGACACGATCCTTTTCAGAGAGACTTCCCTTTCTGGCTGACCATGGAACCTCAGCCTTGACTAGTGTAGGAGTAGGTCCCCCCTGAATAAAGACAGTAGATTAAAATAAATACAAATTTATCATGTCAATCTAATAGGTAACCAATGAAACCATCATAATATTAAACAAAACTTGTGTGAGCATATGACAATAACATTATTAATCAAGTAATTCTAACAAGGCCAGCACAACTTAGTCATCATCAGTTACTAAGTTACTAGTCTAAGAATGAATGGGTCAGACTTCAAAAGAATAACATACAGAAAACACGCAACTACAAAATAAAACTAGTTCCCTTTTTTTAACAGCAATTCAGCATGAAATAAAATCCTCTGATAATTGTAATTACTACAGCTACAGAGTAAAACTTAGTTCTTCTTGGTACCAAAATAAACCTAAAATCTCCAAAGTGTAAACAAAGATAAAGATAGTAAACAAATCAATAGTAAAGATAAAGTGGCCATTCATACATGGATAAAAGCACATGAGACCACATTAATAACAAACAAATTAAGAAAACACAAACCAGAAAATTTTTAATTACTAAGATAACATGCTATCGAGTAAGTTAGCTATTTAGGTGTTGATGATTGCATCAAATGTTCGATTTTATCAAGATACATAGCATACCAGGTTGGGCATAGACAAAAACTAGAAAAAAAAAATCATGTAAATATTAGTCACAGGTTCATCAGGGTATATGTAGCAAACAAGTTTGATGATAATAAACATACATCAAGTACCAATAAATGTAATTATGGCAATCTCTCTAGTGGAAAAATCTCATGTAACCAAATTCACATCAAACAGGTTTTCAAAGGGCCAAAAAGGATGTTCAAAACATTGAGGATAAACCATAAGAGCAAAACATTTAGAAGCTTCCTCTGCGCTAAAATTTAGTTACAGCAGTGATGTGGTAATTTAATGTTTAGTGATGGCAAGTTTCAAACAAACATTGAATCAAACTCATAACAAGTCAACAAAAACTCTGGTATTTATTTCTTCCAATGCTTACGCCTTGGATAGAAGAAATTTGTGTCCTTACAAACTGGGAATTAAGTTGGTCTTGGCGATTAACCTGACTAGCATCCTGCTGTCTATTACCAAACTCCCTGTTATCTCTTAGGTTTTCCCAAGACCTCTCATCTGGATTAGCTGGAAGTTGTCCAGAACGACCACGCCAATCACGGTTATCTGGCTCAGAATACCGATTTTGTACTTGATGAGGAAGCTGCAGAAGATAAAGTAAACATTACTTCATAACATTTGAGTTGTGAAAATTATTACAGATAGATTTATAAAACATAATATTTAATTGCAACAATTAAAAGAATAAAGGTATCAATAAGAGTACAAGTATTAGTCTGATTTTCTAATTATAGAGAAGTCTTCTCATCGTATCATACAAACAAGTATGTTTTCCATTAAAAATCAATCAACCCAAATCAACTTAATCAACCAATTTATCAAATGGGATGAAAGAGGATTCATGGTTTTTAGCAAAATTTACAATAATAATTAGAAGGCAGGTAAGATAGTTACATTGCTTTCGGCACGGCCCCAACTTTGATCTTCACCAAAAAGTTCAGCTTCTATATCATGTTTAATCTTTAGAATATCATCAGAGATCTCAACAGCCTATGAATGAAAAGTTTCAAGAGTCAGATAACAGTTAAAACATAAATATTAAGATTAGATGTTTACATGAGTCACAAAAGAATACTGAACTATGCTATTTCAGAAATAGATTCCTCTAGTATGGAGGGCAAAGGGGGAGGAAAGCAAATGAAACAATAAGAAGAAATTATTCAAAGGCTTAGGTAATAACATAAATTGCCTTTCAATGGACCAGAACCCAACCCCCAACCCAAAAAAAACTAGACTACTGTCATTAAAAAGAGGAAGAATAGATGTGATTAGTATAAAGCTTCAAATCAACCAAAAAAAACAGCAGCAGAAGGATGTACTGTAAAATAAAATAAAAAATTATGCTTCTTTAGAAACAATGTAGAGAATTAAATTGAAATTTAAATTGCAAGAGCAAACAGTTACCTCTTGAAGCTGTAAAAGCTGATCTCTGGTATATCGAACGCGCTCACGACCTTCAAACCGCAAATCTCCAGTCTATAAAACAAGAACTAGTAAGATAAAAATATCTACAAAAGGTCCACACTTCAACAATCACCACACAACCAACAAATACCTCAAAAGAACAAGACAAATGAAGTAGAAATATATGATAGTATACAAAAATAAATATTGCATAAAAATCAGAATTATTTTTTGTTCAAGTCCTTTACAAAACTATGGTAATAAAAACACAAAACTCAATAATAAATTAACAAACATGTCTAGTAACATTTGACCAAGACAAAACCATTTCCTTTTTCAATTACTCATCTGTTAGAAACAAACATACTAACAATGCAACTGAATCATTTAGTAGTCACTTAGCCAAAGGAAGCTCCAGAAAAACCATATCTCCGTAGAACTGATACACGTGGGAAAGTAAAAATAATCTTAAAACTTCCCTGTCACAAATGCAATGAACCAACCAATATGTTTAGTAACATTTGACCAAAACAACCGTTTCCCTTTCCAAATACTCGTTCGTTAGAAACAAATAAACTGCCAAAGCAACAAAATCATTGACTACGTCGTGTAGCGAAAGACAACTCCAGAAAATCCGTCTTTCTGCAGTAAGATACACTTGGAAAACTAAAATGAATTCTCAATACTTGCTCATTGAAAAGGTAAAGCTTGTAAAGATGTTGATCGAATTCGCTACACAACAGGCATGCATTAAATGTGGACATCTCTACCAGCGAAGATTCGCAGAGGACTGACCCCCTTCGCTCCGTTACTGTTTTGAGATTCACCGACACCCCTAAAACCAAACCCTAGTTCCAGAGGCAAACGAAACGAGCAGGAATGTGTGTGGGTCCTTAATGGGCAATATAAAACTCAACCAAGCCCACCTTAAGCCCACAAGACGCTGTTTTATGTCCATATTTACAGCAAGAACACATAACTGAGTGTTCCCACCAAGAATCAGGACATTCCAACTTCACCTTTTTCTTCCCTTAAAATTTTTAACTTCTACTCTTACAATATATATAACCCTATCTATCCATCGAACATAACAGCCACAAGAATGTGATATGAGTAACGAGATCCAAATAAACAAAACGGAGAAATGGAAAGAGAAGAGAGATCTGACCTTGAGAGAGAAAGTGGCATGAGGGCGCGAGAGAGAGAGATCGGCGGAGGGAGAGGGAGAGGAGTGAGCGAAAAGCCTGCTTCCGCCGCCACGACCACCACCAGGCCTCAAGCTTAGAACCGTTGGATCACCTTGCTGCATATCACTGCTCACTGCGACAGATTGAATTCAAGGGTAGGGTGTTAATTGATGCTTCTTCTCTCTCTTCCGCGCAGCGCCAAAGAGAAGAAGGGAATCACAACGAGAACCAAATAAAAACCCTTCCTTCTCCACACCCTAATTTCTCAAACCAAATATATTATTATATTAATTAATTTTAAAAAATTAATCAAAATCTTTAAATAAGTGATCAATTCAGTTGATTTTTTTTTTCTTTTATTTATTTATTTATTTTTTATCCGTTGCCATATCAACAAAATATTTTACAGTTGAAGAATCACGCATACTTAGGACAAATTGAGTTATTTTAAAGGGAATCATCACATGTCATTTTCATATCTTTATAGTTTAAGAATGTTATGTAATTTGCTGAAATTTTATCCAATTTTTTTATTTATATATATATAAGTATAAGTATTTGGATAGGTTGGTAATTTTAATTTTTCTATCCAAATTAAGAACATTTATGTCATTTTATAATTCATTAATTATTTTTTATTATCATTAATGTTAAGTTATAAATTAATATATTTATTAGAAGAAGAAAAAAAATAATACCATTTGATATTCTTATTAAAATTCTTTTTCTTCTCATATAAAAAAAAAATATATTATCAGAAATCATTGAAGTGCATTGTTTCAATTCTTTCTCAAAAGCGTTAAATTTGTATGTATAAGTAAAAAAAGATTTATAAAAACTTTAAATTTAATCATAATTACGAAAGAAAGATATATTTTGGTGCATGTATTGATAGAGAAAAAAAGGTTTGCATAAGTTTTAAATGTTTTAGGATTTATCTATGTATTTTCTATGCTACCTATGAAACACCTAAAGTTTTATATTTTCTCATTGTATATCAAACATTTTTTTTTATTTTTTATATATATTTTTGTCATGATCTCATGAAATTTTTCTAAAGTTTTACATGTTTCCCGTTTCCTTTTAATATGTTCAAATATAGAACACTACAAAATGATAGTGATGATAAAATATGTGTAATGACTTTGATTCAATGGATGTTACAAGAGATATAATTGTTGAAACTAGATCTATAAGTAATTAGATCACTGCCTATTATACCATATTTGTCATGATTATGAAATTGACGTGTGTGGTTGGAAATATAAGTGAAATGGTTAACTAAAATGTATCTTTCTTGTGAATTGAATCTTGTAATGATATTTCGATAACCTATGACAATTAGTATTACTCCAATTGCATGACTAGATAATTGTTTTCATATTACTCATGATGAGGATGAAGATGGCATATTCTAGTTTGATTGTGAAATCTTAATTAAGCTTTTTTTTTTGGAAATTTTACCAAGATTAGGTGTCCACTACCTTTAAACTTTCCTCACCAATTCCTTTTTTTAGCGATATTTTGTTTCTTGATTTGTAAATTAATTGTTTTACACGAAGGTGAATATCTAGACTTTTGGTCAGGGTTTGGATGCCCTTCATGATTCCATTTTCAAATATTCTAGTTCGATAATTTATTTTTAGTAAAATAGACAGACGATCCTCTTGTACTTCCATATTCACTATCGTGTGATAGATATACAATGCTATTATAATATCTTCAAAACATTTACTCTTCAATTATTACATAATCCTTTTTTATTTTGTTTGCAAAGCATGTTCCAAATATTCATTTTATGATTTGTTGAAGAATAAAAGAGAAACTTCAAGAACGCATTGAAGAAGATTTCTAACTCCTAAAAAGTATTGCTTACAGTTGATAAGAAAAACCCCAACATATAAAAAGATGACAAGACTTTTGACTTTTGATAAGTTTCTATGAAAGGAGATAAATAGACAACTTTATCAAAATTTTAATGACTAGTTGGTGAAAAATAATTAATACAACATTAAATGTAATTGTAGAATATCACTAACAAGCAAAGTAAAGAGACCATTATGAAACGACAGATACTTAAAAAGATCATCTATATATATGAGATGAATAAATGTTTCTACAAAGATTTTTTTTTTAACTTATATAAAATTCTTTGAGGAATTACTTTGTCCCTTTAGAAACACTTTTCTATTTTATCTCCTTCATAAAGCTCATAAACATCTATATACACAAGAGATAGACTCTAACTATATTTCTATATTTGTATTCATCAAGCGAAGTAAAGTCCTAGAATCTTTTTTATAAATGCAAACATTAGAATCTTTGAGGGTGAGTCAAAAGTGGCTTGAGAATAAAAAATTTGTGGTTTGTCAAGAATTTGAGATAACCTTACTAATAGAACTATACTAGTATAAAAAAATTGGTGTTCTTATTATCTTTTTATTACTAACATCTAACGAGTAAAAATGTTAACCTTTTAAAAGCTTTATTTCCAATGAATCGTCTGATCATCTTTGATCAAAACTATCTTTAGTTTCTAAAGACATTCTCTTCAAATTCATTTTTCTATTTTGACGATTGTTTTTTACATCTCTTTCAAAATTGTCTTCAAAAAGGTTTTTCAAAAACAAGTTTTATGTGCTGCTACAGTGACCAACTATATGAAAGACTAAGGTTGCCTCTTTTTTTTTTATCTTTGGGTGTATTTTGTATATGGTATTTTAGGGCTTCATTATTTGACTCTTCAAGTTATTTGTTTTGATTTATTAATTTGGGAAACTTTTATTGTATTTGGTTTTGATTGTATGTAGTTCATATTTGTTGACATGGTGTATCGCCTTAAGACAAATCACAATTTTATTTTTATGCATTAACGAGGTTATTTAAAAGGTCATATTATGTTGGGTTTTAGGGAGTGATATTTACTTTGTTCATATGCTACAGTTGTGTATTTATTATTAAAAAAATATTTGTACTTTACTATCTATAAATAATAATGTTTTGATAAATATTTTATTTCCACAAATCAATGTAATACAACAAGGTGTTACAACCTATTAAGCTTTAAGGTTCATGAAGCTTAAGTTCCCATGGATCTTCATCCAAAACAAAAAAATCTTTAAGGAAAAGCAATGGACTAGGGAGAAGAATTGATTTTCACTACCTGAAGAGTAATCTTCAAGATAAGAAATGAAGGAATTTGTCACAAAGTTTCTATGCTTGATAAGGATTCAAAGAGAAATCACTCACTAGAGACTAAGGACAAAAGTCTACAAACTTGTAAAGAAATTTCATTCAAAATTATCAAAGTTGTTGACTATTGTTGACTTGGTAGCTTATATAGGAAGCCAAACTAACATAGAGGCACCTACACAAGCTAGCACGAGCTCAACAAAGCCAATAGGTGGCAGGTTGGGCTTAATAAGAGACATAAGGCTCAAACCAACAATGACAAGTTCAAATCCTACATGCTAATCGGCCCAAACTCAATACAACTCAAAAGAGATCCTAAACTACTTGGGCCAAAATATAAGGCCTAAAACATGGATCTTAAACTACAAATGATCAAATTGGGTTTGTGGCCCAAGGATAGTCCAATATCAAGCTCATGAAGTTTGGACTCAAAAATCCAACAAGAGTCCAATCTCCAAGCTTTTTCTTCCTTGATTTTGTAAGAGCTCTAATCTCCATCTTCAAAGGCTAGGTATCTAACACAACCTCTATATGCCTCCATCCATCTTTAATGTTAATGGAAGTATGATATTCATTATTATTGGTAAGTTAAATTCTTACAAGTATCCACCATTGTCTTCAACAAGAAGAATGTAAAAAATACAAGTGAACACAATTAAGTAGGTGAACAAGATAAAGAAAAACTTTTCTAACTATCTATGCTACAAATGTTTTGCTTGGATATTTGAGTAAGTGATTTCATGCTTTACAAGGGATGATATTGACAGGGAAACTGAATGAGTTAATTAGCACAAGTGGTTGCTAAAAGTCTAGCAACATATTGAATGAAACAAGGTTTACTTGTAAAGATTGTAATACTCAAGTCATTATAAGGTAGAGTTAAAAACCAAAGTGATTACACACCTTAGATTGTTGAATCCAAGGTTTGTATAGTTTTGTTGACTTATCTTTGATAATAAATGTAGTTATAATTGTAATTGACCAATTTCAAAATCTTTAGAAAAATTTTAGTCAATTGTTATATGGTTTAAATATCTAATTATTATTAAACACATGTCAAAGACCTTGAAAGTAAGCCTTCTATACTTAGGTATTGGGCAAACCTAAATTTCAATGTCATGGGCGATGGTTTGGCCAACAATAATGCATATCACTTTTGTAACATCTTAAACTTTAGTTTGCAACACTTATTTAAACATCTTTTATGTTTGATTCTAAAACATTTTTATTCCATTTAATTTTGTGAAATATTTAAAACTCAAAGAAGTATGGACAAATTTTTGTTCACAAAATTTTAAAACTTTTTATTTGTTAATGTGAAAGCAAACAAGAGGAATATGATGCTCAAAACTAGACTTGTTAACAAAAACAATGAGTCAATAATGTAATCTCGTGAATACATATCCACTTCGAAAATATGAAATGTAAAAAGGTTGAATGCATAGGTATATAATTATATAAAAGAGTTAGAAAATATCTACGTAGCATCCTTAGACTATAACCAAACTCATCCCAATATTAAGCCAAAATACATGTAGTAGAAAAATATTAGATGACTAAATACTTACAAAACGTCTGAATCCTAGGTCTATCCATAAATATAAAAAAGGAAACCTCGAAGTATAACAATCATCTTTAGCCTTCAATCTTGTGTGTGTCCACTACACCAACTGTAAGTTGATGGGTCGAAAAAGTCAAGAGAATCCTACTAACAAGATCCTTAGAAGTGACCTTATTGAGGTCCTCCTCTAGGTCCTTCTCCTCAGAATTAATTAACCAACTTGCCCCCTCCTACTACAAGGTCCATCTTAGATATCTTTGCCTTTATCTTTGGCACTGTGTAGTCCCCTTTAGTAGGGACCTCATCATCCTCATTCTCGTTGCTCAACTCTAATGACCTTAGTGTTACCTATGGACCAAGCACCCCAACTAAGGTTAGGGTGTCGGGTCCGATTCCAAGTGGGAAGGCTCATTCCACTGGCAAAATGAATAATAGAGAGGTAGGAGTATAGGATGGGCTCTTAGTCACCTCTCGGTTAGCAACACACTGAAGCCAATGAGGAAGATGAGATCTCGATGACCTCTTTAAGTGTGATGTGACGAAAATATGACAGAGTAGGATGTGTCCATCACAAAAAACAATTGTACATCTTAGGCAGTAAGCTGGCCTCGTCCAACGATGTCATGGCAAAACAAAAGTGGCCAACAAAGTGGTCCTCGCCCATGACTGCGTCATGAGTCCACTTTTCGTTAATGCAATCAATTCATAGATGGAATCAAGGCCCTAACATCTTCACATGTTCTTAAAAATAAAATAAACTAAGGAATGAGTTTTCTTGCTTCATCGAAAACATAACAGATGACCCAAGACAATCACACATAGCCAACCAACCATATTTGAGTGGTGTTTTTTAACGTTTTCACTTGTAATACTAATTGTGTTAGTGTTTAGTTCTTGAATCATTTTCCATACTAGCTAGCTACCACTAGAGCTCCCAAAATTCAATGATTTTACGTTAATTGAGGTTGGATGACTGTTGGAAGTAAATTGGTTGCTATGATACTCTCACCAACTCGACAATGATTTTATAATCAATTAGGCTTGCAAAGCTATCTTGGTGATGTAGTCAACACTCAACACTATACCTCCAAGGATAATCATGCCACACAATTCATTTCATCAGGTACCAATTTGTCGTCATCCATTCTCTAAAGATTGACTCCTTAACCATTAATCCTTAGTAAGATTATCCTTTCTTTGCCATTATAGGGTTCTACTATCACTGGTATTGAGTGATGTCAAACTGGCACCTGACCCTCAAGGCCTTACCATTTAGTCCATAAAATTTCAACTATTAAGGACACTTGCCTTTCTCACCATAATTAGTAAGTCGTGTCATTCAATCTTTACTTTTCGAGCTTTATTATTTTCACAGCTAAAACATCCCTGCAACACTCTAGGTCTTATACTATTAACATTTTGCCTTATGCTTATGCTCACACGCATATATTGTATTAGGATCACAACCCTCATATTGTTATATTATGATGATTAACCACACAAGCAATTCACGATGTATACTTGGTTCTATTTTTATGTTTTATGTGTACCTTGTCCCTCAACTTCTCACATATCTCATCCTTTCAAGTTTTATGAAGTTTACCTAATTATACGATCTTAAAACATCATGTACGATTGACAAGAAAAAGAAAAAGGTTAATTATGTTATACATTATCTAGTCCAAATTCACATTTTTTTTATTAGATTTTACTTTTTCGTTTGTTGTCTAAAAATGGCAAGCACTAGAACCATGTTCTAGTTGTCACAGTTCACTTTTTACGAGTATTTGTTACTAAAAAAATGCTATGTATTACAACGTCCATCAACACACCCAACAATTCACAAGATCATCAAGCTTGACAGATTACATTCACACATAAATAATTGTTTGAGATTCACATTTCTTGGGTCTTAAAGTCTAAGGCCACAAAAGAACACATCAATAAATTTTAAGATTATCAATTTCACAAATAAAATTCACACATAGATAATTTCAAAATTTATACTTCTCGAATCTTAAAGTTTAAGGCTACAAAACAACACGTAAAGATTTATGCAATGAATTGTGCTAGTAATTCAATTTCAAAGGTAGATAAATTTCCAAAAATTTGAATATGATTTGGTCCTCACTTTGGTTTTAGTAAGCAGGACCAAATGTTGACTCAAAATCCAAATGATAAACAATTTTTAAACCATAAATTTTTTATACACAATTGAAGAATTTAAAGTCTATTTTATAGAATAGTGTCACAATTATGAGTAAAAATCTAAATAAATCCTAAAAATTAAACAAGGGAAGTAGCGAAAAATGTCTTTAAAAGCGATATTGGTTAAAGACTTTCCTTTTTCGGATCTTCCAAAACTATTTTTAGTTGGTTCTTTTTTATAGTGTGTCACCAATGTATTTATCTTTCTAAAGATGTAAAATTTGTCCTCTAATTCATTTTGTATCATTCCCAATAATTATTTTCCTAAAGCCCTTTTTCAAGCCCAACAATCTCATTTGAAAATAAGAAAAATTCTTAAAACTCCTTTTAGCCTAAACTCATGTAGTGTTCCAGTAGATAGGGCCAACATTTGTCCCTAAATTAAAATAGTAAACCATTTTTAAAATGCAATATGTTTATATAGACTTAAAGCTCTTTAAGTCTATTTTCTAAAATAGTATCACATTAATCAAACAATAATTTATAAAAATTATTAAAAATCAACAAAGGTCACTTACTCAAATTTTCGTTCACACCACGGTCCAGTTTGAAGTCTTTCCAAAATGGATTTTAATTGTTCTTTTTACAACTTAAAGTTAACATATACATCTTTCCAACAAGGTAAAATATGACCCCTAGCTAGTTTTATAGGCTTCCTATTAAATTTATCTTTGAGGGTGTTCCTTTAAAGCCACAAGACATACAACTCATATATTGCCTCTGCCTTAGGAAAATCATTTGAAAATATTAAAAAAACTTGAAAATAAACTTTTGATATATGTTTAGAAATATTTGAATATCTAGTTTTTCAAGTATATATAAATATTTTTGTGAAGATCAACCAAGAAATACAATTGCAAGGAAAATTGCACATTGTCAACTAAAAAATTGAAATTGGTAACGTCATTTTGCATGCATCAATTTGACTGTTTGTCATCAACTTATTTCCTCGTGATCTCAAAAGAAAAGTTCATGGAAATTTTTTTTTGTTTCACTTAAAATGAGATTTGCGTCAATCTAATGGTTAGATCTTGAGTTATACTCAAAATCGTGGCACATGCTAAAGTAAGAGATGCATGTCTGGCCATTATTCTCTTCCTTTTGGATGAAACTCAAAATAGGAAATGAACTTTTTAAATTCTAAAAAAAATTGCACAAAGTCTTCTTTGTGTTATGATCATCCCCATGGTGCAAAAACTTGAAAATAACAAGTGGAAGGTTGACATGCAAACTTAAATCATAAACAAAATTGGTGTTGTTTGTTAAATAGAATGCTTAAAGGGTCGTCTTTGTCTTTTTGGGAGAAAATGAAAATGTAAGGGTAGAAGACATGAAATGAGAATTGAGGCACATGAAAAAGGTGTAGCACAAAATTTACTCTGTGGAAAAGGATTCCATGGTCAGCTAACAATTTCAAATCCACAAAAAGACCCATCTTAACCTTTGGAAGGTTGAATTGGGAGGAGAAAAATGAAGGAGATGAACCTTGATGCTTGGTGGGGATGAAGAGTAAATGAAGCTCTCACTCCTATCACCATTCTCATAGTTTCCAATAAGGGGAATGGGGAAAGGTTTCTGCCTTAGTTTAAGTGAGGAGTTAATAGACAGTATCTAAGAAGAAAGGGAATCTTGAGGACTTGAAGTTTGAAGGTCCCTTGACAAGGTCAAAGAAAAGACTCTTAGAAAAATATTTTGGGCTTTTTATGTCATTATGGGCCAAGCCCATTGAACTTGTCTCTAGGCCCAAGTCTATATTCTGTGTACATAAAATATTTGGGCTTTGAGGCTTGACTATTTAACATAGGTTTTTATTGAACCTTGTATTTTGGACCAAGTAGTGTAGGATTGTTTTGGGCCTTGTGTGTTTGGGCGATGTAATGTAGCATTATTTTGGTCTCGTATTTGGCCCATATAGATAAGATTGGGCCTTAAACTCATGTGTCATCTTCCTTTAGGTCCTTGGTCATTTTGACGCCTCGTTGTGCACTAGGACATAGTTAGTTTGATTTTGACTCTAGTTGTTAGTCTATATATAATTCAAAAAGTCAATTTAATTCAACACTTATTCATTAATGAAATTTTAAGTTTCTTTTCATTGTGAGAGTAGTCAAATTCTCTCTAAATTCTAGAAAGAAAATTCTTGTATCTTATCAAGGATGTAAGGGTGAAATGTGTAAGTGAACAAAGTGAGGTGAATGGTGGTGGTCATGGGATGTCTCCCTTAGGGGAGGGGCTTCAACCACTTGTCCTTAGTGGGACCTACTTGCTTTTAGAACAATTTATTGAAAAATAAAGAAAAACCATTTTTATCAATAAATGGCGATTTTTTTAGTTGAAATTTTCAAGGTGTTACAACTTTTCATGTGGAAACCTCTAATTAACATCCATAAATTAGATTTTTTTTTTGTTAAACTTTATCCCTTACTATTTAAATTTTGCAAGTGAATGCTAATTGTTAACGTTTTGTAAAATTGATAATAAAGATGACAATTTGGCACACTAATATGACTTTTTTTTTTAAATCTTATGTGGCATTATGATTTGGCATTTACACATCCTTCTATTATTACCATTTCTCAAATTTGGTCTTCCTTTTTTTTTTTTAATTATGAAAATATTAGCCAATCATTAAGTGTCCATCCAATAAGTAACAAAGTTGATGACGTGGCACTATGATGTGTTCTGTTTGGCTTATGTGACATTATATGTTGTGCATGTATTTTAAAAATTGAAAATAAAATAAATTTGATCATCTAAATAAAAAAATAAATGTCATCATCTTAGGAAAATTATACATATTATTATTATCCACTAATGTATCATTTTTGCATCATTATTATGTGAGGTAAAACACAAACTCAAGTTTAGAGTAAGACAAATCCAAAGGATATTCAACCAAGAGTGCATTGTCATTAATATATCTAATGATGAATAATTGTGGTTCATTAACCATTTACCTTATACGTCACTTTTACTTATATCAAGACCACAAGCTCTATCCTAAAAGCTCTGTAGAATATCATAAAGCTCTACTTTTACTTAAAAAAATGTACAATAGAATTATAATTACAAATACTCTTTGCAAGTTCATTCAAGTTGTCATAGTTCACACAAAGTGCTTTATCATAATTACAACTAGTTGTAAGTCATGCATTAAATTGGGCTAAGACATAAGGAAATGTTTTAATATGAGCTTAAAGGTAGTTCGTAAAAGAGGTTGGCTAAGGTGGTTGAGTTGGGTTCTTGATGACAAGTCTTATGTAATCTTATATTGATATGATGATGTATGTGGTTGACTTGATAGGTAGCTTATGCTAGGTAAGCTGTAACGACTGAATTTCTTATACTTATTTTATAGAAATATTTAAAACTTGTTCTGAATAACAAAAACATATTTAACTATTACACACCAAATTTAAACTTTTGTTCTTACATCATCACCCAAAAGCATAACATGATTTGCTAAA
>JAMLFT010000170.1:0-52646 GCA_026544285.1 Pachyrhizus erosus
GAAGTTTTTTAAATAATAAAAATTATAAAATTAATAAAATCAATTATAATATATGTAAAAATAATTTTTTTATTTATAAAAGAGAATAAAAAAAAATATTGGACGTTGTAAGTCTTGTACAAGTAATATTGACACAGAAACTACTCAAAACTATCAAGATAGTATTAAAAAGATTTGGGGTTCTCCCATATTAATTTATGAATTAAATTGAATTGAGAGGAGGGAAGAACAGTAGGTGGTGTAAAAGCCACAACGTGGCAGCTTAGGGACCGTTACGTTAGAAAGCAGCAACTCGTATTTCAGAGAAAATGATTTTGTTGAAAGCTTTGAGTTTCAATGAGTTCGCTCCTTTGGTTCCGGAAGGGTCTTCGGATCCACGACAACCCCGCTCTGGAATTCGCTTCACGGGGGACTTGTCATCTTTACCCTGTATTCGTCATCGACCCGCATTACATGCAACCCGACCCGAATGCTTCGACATCCGGGTCCTCGCGTGCGGGTCTGAACCGCATAAAGTTCTTGCTGGAGAGTCTGGTGGACCTTGACCTAAACCTTAAGAAGCTTGACTCGCGACTTCTGATCCTCAAGGGAGACCCAGCTGAAGTTGTTATTCGATGCTTGAAGGAGGTATATATCACATCATCATCATCAATATTATATTTTATCCTTCTGTTCTTCCCAAAATTTTACCTTTTTACTTCTGCTTGTTACTTCAGTGGAATGTACGCAAGCTATGCTTTGAGTACGACACTGAACCGTATTACCAGGCTCTGGATGTTAAAGTTAAGGTAATCTTCTTTGCTTTAGATGTTTTTCTCGTTTGAGAAGCTCATCCTTTTTGTTAAGGGTGTCATGCGGAGTAGTTATTCTTAGTTCATGTTTGTTGACAGAGCTTTGCACTTACTGCTGGAATTGAGCTTTTCTTTCCTGTCAGTCACACACTCTTCAACCCCGCCGATATTATAAACAAGGTGAGCTTCAAACTCGAAGTAATCAGGCTTAAATATTTTTTTTTATCTTATTTTATGTCAAAATTCTTATTTAATTTTCATCTCTTCAAATTTTAAATCACTATTATTATCCTTAACATTTATTTTAAAGTAGATGAATATAATTTATTTTAAAAATTATTTGATATATCATCAGTGAGTGTTACTGTTATGATTACATGACATATTATTTATGGATATAAAATAATGATTTGAAAATTTTTACGTACAGAACAAAATCAAAATTTACTTATTTCGTACAAACCAAAAGTATATTTAACCCATTTATTAACTATTGTTTAAATTTTATATTCCTACAAATGATTAGTTTTTCCCCTATCTTTCTACCAATTATTCATGTACGGTTGGATTCCTAGGATAGTCATTGTTATTGTTGTTCTTCTGATTATGTTAACTCGTGTCAATACCAAAAAAGAATGGAGGGAAGCCGCCCCTTAGTTATCAATCATTTGTCAAGCTTGCCGGGGAACCGCCACCTCCTCTCTCAATCGCGTACTCTTCACTTCCTCCAGTTGGTCATCTTGGAAGTTGTGATATTTCTGAAGTTCCAACAATCAGAGATCTCGGATACGGAGATGCTGAACAGGTGCGTGTTATATTTCAGATTATATGCTTTAGTGAGCACCTAATGAGACTAATTATATTCATTCAGGATGAGTTCTCTCCTTTCAAAGGTGGTGAGTCAGAAGCATTGAAGAGGTTGGATGAATGCATGAAAGACAAGGTACTTTCTACTTTCTAGCATTCAAAAATAACAACTATTGTCTATAATGCCAATTCATCAGTATTCACATATGAAATTTATCTTCTTTTTTTTCTGCAAGGTCAACTGCATGTAATTAGGAATGTAACATACTGTTAATAGTTTTTTTTTTACGTGGTTTCATGCCTTAAGTTTGTTATGTTTATGATTTTAGAAGTGGGTGGCAAACTTTGAGAAACCCAAGGGCAATCCATCTGCATTTCTTAAGCCAGCAACAACTGTTTTATCACCTTATCTGAAAGTAAGTCAAAACCTATTACACTTGAATTGTTTAATATGTCCATTTTGTTTGATTGCACTACAAGTATTAACCACAAGTGAACCTTGGGATGTTTTCTACATTTTTTTTTTTTCCTTTCACTAACTTCCTTGGCAGTTCGGTTGTCTCTCTTCCAGGTATTTCTACCAGCGCATTCAAGATGTTTATAAAAGTATGCCAAAACATACATTACCTCCTGTTTCTCTCGTAGGACAGGTTGTGCTTTGTCCCGAAGTTAGTACTGTATTGATTTTGGAGCTCGACTTTGAGGAAACTGAAGCTATTGTCTTGTTGGCTTGTGCAGTTGTTGTGGCGAGACTTCTTTTACACAGCTGCTTTTGGGACTCCAAATTTTGATAGGATGAAAGGCAATAGGATATGCAAGCAGGTGAGATTAGAATAAGTTCTTGCTAATGTATATTTATTTACCAACATTAAGTTCGATTCATAGAAGGGATAAAAAAGGTTAAGAAAGAAATAGATGTTATCTTATGGTGCATTCACCTAATACTATTTACTAGCTAGAATTATACATTTGAACATGATATGGTTCTGCATCTAAACATAAAGATATGACAATCTAGCTTCAAGAGTATTTATTTTGACTAATATCCAGTGCACTTATATCCTTGTATTATTGTTGATATGTTGAATCTTTGTCTATTAATATGAGGTTGATGTCAGATTAATACTGCTTTGTTAAAGCAAATGTGACGCCACTTAATTATTATAGATGCTATTTAAAATATATTGTAGATTCCTTGGAACGACGATGATAAACTGCTGGAGGCTTGGAGGGAGGCTAGGACAGGATTTCCTTGGATTGATGCTATCATGATCCAGGTTTGCGTTTTGAAGCAACGAGAAACAATTATATTACTTTGAATTTGCATACCTCAAAACTATTCTGCTGCTGCCACAATACTTTTTATCATCCTTCTCACTTGGGACGTGCATTTGAATCCATCGTTTCATGTTGTAGCTACGCAAATGGGGTTGGATGCATCATCTGGCACGGCATTCTGTTGCATGTTTTTTAACTCGAGGCGATCTGGTATAATAGCACTGATACTTTAAGCTTGCCAAATTATTCATACTAAGTTATTCTTTAATAAAATTGTTTATGCTGCTGACAGTTTGTTCATTGGGAAAAAGGACGAGATGTCTTTGAGAGGCTTCTGATCGATTCAGATTGGGCAATTAATAATGGAAACTGGATGTGGCTTTCTTGTTCATCTTTCTTTTATCAGGTATGAAGTATACTGTGTTACAAGTTATGAATTTTCAGTGGAAAGTAACTAAATTTTCTGTTTCAGAGGTTAAATCATGAATATTCGACTGACCTTTATCTCATGTATTGTCTATCATGATCAGTATAATCGTATTTATTCCCCAACCACATTTGGCAAGAAGTTTGACCCTAATGGCGATTATATTAGGCATTTTCTCCCAGTCTTAAAAGGTATATCATCAGGTCAGTTTTTGTTTTGATAAAATGTTAGAACCTGGAACTGAACGTGTGTGAGCAGATATACCGAGGGAGTACATTTATGAACCCTGGACGGCTCCTAGAAGCATTCAGACCAAAGCAAATTGCATAATTGGCAAAGACTACCCAATGCCAGGTCAGTTCTACCATTTAGTTTCATTGGCTTTCAACAGTGGGTCATATATATCCATTCTGTTGTGTTCTATCCACTAAAATAGATTTCTTTAGTTTAGATGAGGATTGTTAAAAACATGAACCTGTAAAGCCACATTTGTGGTTTGTAGGTCAAAGTTATCTTTCAGTGCATTTATGGTGAGGTAATTTTTCTACACTTGTGTAGTTGGGTGTTGGATGGATGGGAGTTTTACTCCTATAAATAGCAACCATTTTTTACAAGCTCTGTTCATCCCATCCAAGAGAATTTGTGGAATGTTTTCTATTATAAAGATAGTGTATTCTCTTATTATAAAAAAGTGTGTGTAATTCTTCTCTTATATTTAAAAAAAGGTTGTGATTTTTTTCTATTTAATAAAATTATTTCTCTAATTTTACACATGATTTTTTCCTTATTTGTTGAGAATTTTCTAAAGTAAAATATTATGGTCAATTTCTAATTTTTTCATCTTTCATTTTAATTGTGAGTTGTTATTTTATTACTCTGGTACCCAACAAGGATTGCCAGGAAGTTGTATTTCTTTGATATATCTGCCACAGCAGTTTTTTATCAACCTGATGATATATGGCCGCAATTTGTTATACACATACAAATTAATCTATATTCTATCAATATGTGCATGTTAATCACCAAAAACAGATAGCTTTTGGAACATATTTTTCTGATAAAATTCAACCTGTTTTGGTACTACACCGAATGTATGGGGTTCCGGTGGAACATGTTTACTTATTCTTTAGAAGTTGTGTTTGTTTCAGTGGTTTCTCATGATGCTGCGAGTAAAGAGTGCCGAAGAAAAATGGGCGAGGCATATGCATTGAATAAAAAATTGAATGGTTTGGTCAGTGAAGATGATCTGAAAAATATGAGGAGGAAATTAGATGAGAGTGAAGAGCAAGAACCTGGAGCTAAAAGATATAAGCAACAACTGATTGCCTGAGCCAAAAATTTGTTGTGCTTTGAGTTGCAGATTTTTTATTTTTATTTTTTTTACTATTATCAAGACATTTGTATGGCACATGCATGTAATGTATCGTATCATATCTATCTATATCTATAACTTATACAACTAAGGATAGGCTGCCTATTATTCATTAATTTTATTATTATTTTATTTCAATTGAGATGAAATATTAAAAATGTCGTTTATTTTATTTTGATTTTTTCTTCTTCAATGTATTGATCCTTTTTTTTAGAAAAAATTTCAACTCATTTCTTTATAATTAGTAGAATATTTGTCAAATTTTAAAAATAAGAATTCTTTTAAAAAATATATTAAAGCATATTATTATTTCATTAATATAGTTATTATTATATATAATACTTAACATTAATGAATAAAGTGTTTAGAGATTATCTTTAGTTAATAATAAAGTAACTGTTCATTTTTAAAAAAATAAAATAATCAAAGTGTTTTTTATTGCATTTATTCCAAGTAACACTATAATTAAATAACAAAAGAAAAATCTACCATTCAATGAAAATTGGGATTACAAAATTATCTTATCAATTGTAATCTTTTACTTTATTTATTTAATATTTCGTTGATTTTTTAATCTTTGTAAAGTATTACTTTTTATTATAATTTTATGGTTTTTTTATTTCTATGTATAATTTTAAATATTTTCAATTAATTTGGAAAAATTAAAACTGAATCTTAAAAAGAGAAATTTACTTAATAAAATCTATTGACTAAAATCTAAAATATTATTATTTAGCTTTAAAGTTTTATATAGTATCGTCATTTTTGTTAAAATAATAATTTTATAATGATTTAAAATATTTTATTTTATCATATTGATCTTTTTATATTTTAGAGATAAAATAAAATAATCCATTCGTTACGATTGTGAGTTTATATATGTCACATTAGAAATAGGAATAAGGTAAGATTAAATGGTTATAGTAGTCATCTATATTTTATTGCTTTATATCTAAATGATTTGATACATATTTGACAATAGTCAAATAGAAAAAAAAAAACTTAACTCAATAATGTCATATTTACTTAATAAAATTTATTGACTTAAATTTAAAATATTATTATTTATATTTAAAATTTTATATACTATCATATTTTTTTGTTAAAATATATAATTATACTATGATTTAAAATATTTTATTTTATCATATTAATTTATTATATTTTAGAGATAATAACAAAAATAATTCATTCATTAAGATTGTAAGTTGATGTCACATTAGAAATAGGAATAACATAAAAATAAAATTATTATAATAGTTGTCTACGTTAAAGTACTTTAAATTTAAATGATATGATAAGATGCTTAACAATACTCAAATAAATAAAAGAGTTGCAACTCAGTAATGTTATATATTTACAACTTGCACATTTTAAATTTTTTATTATAGATATATCAAATATATAATAATAATGTTATTATAGTAGAAAGATAAAAGTTGAAAGGTACAAATAATAATCCAATTAATTGATTAGAGTAAGATAAAAAAATTACTTTAAATCATGCTAATTTCTTTATAATTTAATGATAAAAATAAAAATGTCTTAGTTGTTATTTATATTTTATTGCTTTATATCTAAATGATTTGATACATATTTGACAATAGTCAAATAGAAAAAAAAAAAACTTAACTCAATAATGTCATATTTACTTAATAAAATTTATTGACTTAAATTTAAAATATTATTATTTATATTTAAAATTTTATATACTATCATATTTTTTTGTTAAAATATATAATTATACTATGATTTAAAATATTTTATTTTATCATATTAATTTATTATATTTTAGAGATAATAACAAAAATAATTCATTCATTAAGATTGTAAGTTGATGTCACATTAGAAATAGGAATAACATAAAAATAAAATTATTATAATAGTTGTCTACGTTAAAGTACTTTAAATTTAAATGATATGATAAGATGCTTAACAATACTCAAATAAATAAAAGAGTTGCAACTCAGTAATGTTATATATTTACAACTTGCACATTTTAAATTTTTTATTATAGATATATCAAATATATAATAATAATGTTATTATAGTAGAAAGATAAAAGTTGAAAGGTACAAATAATAATCCAATTAATTGATTAGAGTAAGATAAAAAAATTACTTTAAATCATGCTAATTTCTTTATAATTTAATGATAAAAATAAAAATGTCTTAGTTGTTAGTTATTTTGGTAAACCTATCAAATCATAAAAATAACAAAACGATAAGTAAAATCGTCTTTTTATAAATTCATACTGTAATTAAATAATTAAGAATATAAATTATATATTATGAGTGTTTAAAAATTTAAAAATTAATTTAAAATTTAGTTACATATAAAATAAAAGAGAAAAAAATAGAAAATTAATTTTAAAATTTTTGAAAATAATAATATAGAAAATTAAGTTTAAATTAATTAAAATAAATTGTCTGGGTTTAATTTCATTGAATTTCCTATCGTACAATTATTATTATTTTTTATTCAATAAAAAAATAATTATACAATCAATCCCTAAAACTAATATGACTAAATAATTTATATTAAAAAAAAATTATTAATGACTAATCCTTTTTACCCTGTCCTTTAACACGAAGAAAATTAATTGTGTTTCTCATTCTTAATTTTAAAAAAAAAAATTAATTATAATTAAAATTATACAGTTAAATAATTGGTTGATCAGGTCAAACATAATATTAAACATACAAAAAGAACAATAATAATACTTTTATTAAATAGAAATAAATATAATATTTACATGAAATTAAGTCTAACTACATTAAAATCCAATAAATAAAAAACTTAGCTACTTATGACCATGAGAAAAAGCAAAAGATGAAAAAAGAATGAAAGATGAATCTAAACACATTAATTTTGTCTTAATCTTTTCTTATTTTTTTATGTGATTATTGCCAATTAATATAGTAGTATTTTTTATGTAACTTTTGGTCATTTGTAATTTTTTTGTTCTTTATATTTTAAAAAGTTGATTTTGACATTCATTTCTTTAAAAAATTAATTTTAATTCTTTTGTTAATTTAGAACTTATATTGTTAGTCACTATTCATCTTCTTTTTTCTCTATACTCCAAATCACCTCTCTTTCTAATGACAAACATTCTAAACTTTTGTTGCTTATACTGTTATACACGTGTTTGTCTTGTATATCAGATCTGCTTAGGGTACTATGCTGTTGTGTTGGTGTTCGTCATAATTACATTTAGAAATTTTTTTAACATTATTTTGAACTTACAACAAAAGAAAAACAAAGAAATTGTCTTTAGATATAAAATATGACGGATTATAAATTATGATTTGATAAAAAAAAATCTTAACATTTTCTATTAGTATTTTAAAAACAAATATCAAAATAAATTTTTAAAAAAATATAAATAATTAAAACGATCGATAAAAAAATCAAATTAAAAAAAAATCAAACATTTAATCCATGATAAAATATAGTATTAAAATTGTATTTCGTTTTCAACGTTCGATTCCATGGTGTTGGACCAATCCAAGTATATTAAAATTGAGTTGTTCATCTGATTGAGTGTAGCAGGCAGGCACAGGCAGGGGCAAAGCAAGGAAGCGATAACTCACTCCATTTCCAATTTCCAGTTTGTGATTTGTGATTTGTGATTTGAGACTAAGAAAGTGAAAGAAAGGGTGTGACCTGAGATCAAAACCCAAACACAATGTTGCGGAGGCTTCTCTCTTCTCACCTCAAAACCCTAGCCGCCACCGCTTCTTCTTCCACTCCCCGATCTGCTTCCGCCGCTTCCAGATTCGCCGCTTTTTCTCGCTCCTCCCGCTACTTCTCAACCGAATCCGGTACTCTCTCCTTTTTCCCATTCGCCGATTCCTAAATTGATTCACTCCTCTTATCTCTTTTTCTTCTTCTTACAGAGGATGCTACTGCCATCAAAAAGAAGGTTGAGGACATAATGCCAATCGCTACTGGCCACGAGCGCGAGGAGCTTCAGGCTGAGCTCGAGGTCTCTCTCTCTCTCTCTCTCGATTCAATCAAATGCATTCTGTGATTCCTTACTCTTTTCTGCGCCGCGCCCTATTTTTAGAGTATAATTAGTGGTTTTATTAATTATTAGCTTATTTATTCTTCACACACACACAAACTTACGGTCAAAGTATTGAAGAAAGAGCTATACCCAGAGTGCTGGTTTCTATATACGCTTTAAGTAAGGCCAAGCATTTCAAAGGAGGTTCTCATTGTTATTTTTGGTTTTATTGTCATCTGGGTCTTTTGGTTAGGGAAGGAATATTCTTGAAATAGACCATCCCGAAGGTCCATTCGGCACAAAGGTCAGTCTTATTGCCTTTCTGTTTAAATTGTATTTTTTACTAGTGCTTAATTTTGTTTTGTAAGAGGAAAGCTATAAGAGCCACATACCATTGATTGTTCGAAGGATTTTTTTTTTTTTTTTCAATCTATTTTAGCTGAATTTACTTCATTTTTCATTGCATCTTGCATTCTGGATTTGTGAATGTGCAGAAAGTTATTATTTTCAAAGTGTGGAAAACTCATTAATTCCAGTTATCTTAGCTGCTATACACAGTACATGGCTCTCTCTCTGCATAACTTGAACAAGCTTTGTTGTAACTGTTGAATCTTGAAAGTTACTTATTGGAAGTTGTTTCACAATCTGGATGTTGGTATGACCAATCTTTTTTAGCATGACAGTGATGCTTTTAAAAGTCTTGATTGTGAAAGAGAGGAGGAGTAATTCTCCTTCTAGTGCAGATTACATTTTCAGAATCAAGCTTCTTCAAAAGCTGTTGACATAAAAGCCTGTGGTTCTTCATGTCATAACTATTGCATCAGTAAATGATAATCCTTGGGTTAATGAGATTTAGTCCCTATAATTTTAATCCATCTAGATCTTGATCCCTATAATTTTTTTTCCAAATATTTTGCTATATACTCTCTCATATGGGTTATTTTGGTCCTTATTGTTAAAGTTTCAGCTTCTATATTTTCACTCATGAGTTATGGCTCCTATTGTTTCTATTCATAAGGTATTGGTTCCTATTTTCTATTAGGAACTAGTCCTTGTACTATTCACATGTTGAGGTATTGGTCCTTGATACATTTGTAACCCATCCCCTCAGGGCTATAATAGAAGTATTATCTGAGTAGCCTCTTCAAGCTAAGTACAAGATATAAAGAAGAAAGGATTTACATTACCCCTAGCTCCTCAGTCACACAATGTTTGATGCTATTTAGTATGGAGAGTAGTCGGTATTCTCTTAATGAGGTAAGTGAAAGGACTGCCCAAAATAGAATATACAAGCACTTAAGACGGATTAAGAACTGAGTTTTTGCAAGGAAGATCAATAGCATTAACTTCTCATATATGATTGGATCTATTGAAAACCTAGGATAATTACACTTTGTAAGTCTTTAGATTCAAAATTTGGTATCCAAAAACTGAAAAACATGGGAACCAAAAAAGTTAAATATGCTGAAATTATAGGGACCAAAGTCTTTTTTAAACCCTGGGGTGGAGTGGGGTCCAACTCAACCCATGAACCTGAATCAACACCACCTGTTAAAACCTGTTTACTTCAGGCAATTGGATCAGGTTGGGTAGAATGGGCATCAACTCAATGAGATTTGATTTGGGTATTGAGACAACGGATTTCAAAGCCATTTGATCTCTCTTCAACCCTCATTTTTTTCTTTTACTTTTTAATTTCCGTGCATGTATGTGTTTAAATGAATGCTTTGTAAAAGTACCTTCTCTCATTTGCAACCCAATGACCAGACCTGAACCTCCATATACTTAGGGGATTAGTTTGGTTTGGGATGAATGCAAAAGTTTAATATCAGTCCAAAGCACTACATTCTTAATTGGAATTTAAAAATACTACATATTTACAATATCAATATGTTTTTTAATGTTTGATTATGTGTTTTGGTGTACTAAATAGCAGCAAAGTGTGAAAGCAATGATGCATATTTTTTGAGCCTGCCCCAGTGATTTAAATTCATTTAGCTAAACTTGCATAACCATTTTGTCGTTAAAACAGTGACTGATTTGTTTGCATGAATTGATGGAATCTAAGTATCTGATTCCTTTGCCCTATCATGGTGGCTTGCTCAAGCTTTTTAATATTTCCCTTTTCATTTTTCATTTGATTGAACGAGCTATCTGTCTATTTAAGTATTCGTGTTTCGTTCTTTCTTACCAAATGGTTTGTGCAGATTCACATTGCCATAATATTAATAATGGTTTTGTATATGTTTCATGTTTATCCGCTTTCATTGTTTGTTTTGGTTCATAGGAAGCACCTGCTGTTATCAAATCTTACTATGATAAAAGGATAGTTGGATGCCCTGGAGGTGAAGGTGGTGAGTATCAGAATATTCCTTGTTTCTCTTTAATGTCTTCTTGCATGTGAGCTTTTTCCCAAGGTGATGAAAAAAGTGAGAAGTCTGGTTATGGTGTTTATAAGGGGGTGAAAAACTTGTTTTGATTGCAGAGGATGAGCATGATGTTGTCTGGTTTTGGCTGGAGAAAGAAAAGCCTCATGAATGTCCAGTGTGTGGACAGTATTTTGTTGTAAGTTCATCATGACTTTTAGAATTTTTTACTGTTACACAGTATTTTTGTGGGAAATTGAGAATCAAGGAATTATTTATTATATCCTGTGCTGTTACTTTAGACAGCTGTGTAGTTGAATGCCAAGATATTTAAGTATTTAGATTAAAAATATCTACTTGTGTGCTTCACTTGTGCACATTGACATTCAAGCACCATTGCTTAGGGATTGTTATTGACGGCACAGGCTGAGGCTGCTCCTATAAAATATATTTGGAGTGGTTTTTAGTTCCTTTAACTTCAAATATTTCCACAATCCAAATGCCGTGAGTACTCTTAAATATGATTATTTAACGGTGTTGCATGATTTTGGTGTTTTTAGCTTATTGCTGCGAGATATTTCCCATTTTAGCTAGTTAATGGGAAAGTGTGAGGCTTTTAATCTTAACAACTTATGCATTTCAAACATTGATTAGCTTTTTATTATCATCCAGACCAAGATTGTTGTTTTAAGGGTGCATTTGGATAAGCAGTTTAGTTAGGGACTTGTACAAATAAGTGCTTACCGTATGACTATGAGAGCTCATGTCATAAATGCTTAATTCAATAATCTTATTTTGGTAAGTTTTATGAGAAAATTATTGAAATAAGCTAAAAAGAGCTTATAGGAGGGTCATAAGTCACTTTTATATGCTTAACCAAACACCTTTAATTTTCAGCTTGACTACTTTTATGATAATGAGATAAGCCCAAAATAAATTCAATAGAAGCTCTTCCAATCGCCACTTAAGTTCTGGTGGACCTGTTTTGACCTCACAAAAGCAAATGACAAGTCAAACAACAGAACTTTTTGTTAGAATCTAAGTTTTATTAGCTTCAGGCAAGGTTATTAAATCTAAGTTTATGTAAACTCATGAAGGCCTGCTAAACTCAAACGAGTTTATGTTATACCAAATAATATTAAAAGGAACCTAATTGTAGTATCTAAACCAAATATTATATAATCTTAGTATCCAAATCAAATGAAAACCATAAAAAAATAAAAAACCAACATTCGAACTTTGTAACAAAGCACACTACAATGTCAAAGTATGATAGTGATCAAATTATACATAAATGATGAAATTAAAACTTAGAAGTTCATAGAGTGAAAACACAACATAAAAGTAAAGAGTTAATGATCTTTAGCATCTTTGTTTTCATCACCATCTTTGTCATTGGAGAAGACATATTCAATGGAGAAATTGGCTGAAAATGCTCAATAGCCAATAAAGAAAAATGAAATCCTAATGAAAAAGGCGGAATTATGTGGTGGCAATTTTAGGAAACAGAGCCAAACTCATGGAGTTGGTAGCAAACTCACGATTTTGAACGAGTGAACACTTAAACTCATGCAAGTTAAACACTTGAGTTTAACAACCATGGCTGCAGCCTGCAGTTATCTTTAACAAGTCAATTTATTTCCTGACTGCTTAACGAATCCCCGAATTATCAATTAACATCCTAGACAATAGTTTAAAATTCCATAGGAATTTGACTTTTGTTATCTTTTTACTGATGCTATCAATATACTTTAATGTATGTGGTTGGTGGCTGGTTCGGAAACATCATTTAGTGTATGCTTACATGAAAAGTACACGCAGCCAATTTTTGTTGATATGGCTTGGCTGCAGGAAATTGTTGGGGAATCTAACCCTAAGTAGTGCAGTGCATAGGTTTGTTTAAACTGTTGGGAAATTGTGTGTCCAACTTTTGAGAGCAAACTTGAATCAAATTCCTTTCAACTATTTAGAGGATTATGGGAATTAATCAAATGACTGTTTACACATTGACGCTAATCATTCTACTTTTTTTTTCCAAACCAGCTTGAAGTGGTAGGACCTGGTGGACCGCCTGATGGACATAGCGATAATGATCACCATTGATTGCATGCATCTTCAATTTTCCATCTGGAATAAATTCTGGAAACATGGAGAGACATTGTTTAGCATACACTCTGGCCTTGCAAAATCTTGTGGCCTATGTTTGATTTTGACTTCGATTTGTCTATACCTTCTTGTGTCGCAACATTTGAGATAAAAAGTTTATGCGATTATTTGAACGCAGGATGCTCATTTACTTGAGCTATCAATTCTGTTAGAGTATGTTTTGTGCGTCGCGAAATAATTGATAGAACTTGGCCATTCTTTAACCGGTTTTGAATTTCTGGAACTTTGAATGATTTTGAGCACCTTAACCATGAATGGATTGTTTTGGAGAGGGCAAGGTGAGAAGAGACAGAATTGAATGACAACTTTTTAAGAACGAGTTTGGAAATTATTTAGGTGTGAGCGTAATGGCGATGTGAAAGGTCATGTGAAATACGTGTTTTTTTCTAAGTTCCAACTATGTGGATCGCTCATCTGGCTTTGCAATATTTAGCTTCAGAAATTGACTATGAATCCGTTGTATGCAATTAATATGGAGTACATGAAAAATGTAAATACCGGTTTGATTACACACTATCATTGACGTATGATTTTATCTCGTTAGAAGTAATTATGAAGTTATTGAAAGGTACAACCAGTTGGTTTATTCGTAGAATATAATAACTAAAAAAATTCGCATTTCTCATTAACAGATTTTTACAAGAAGCATCTATGAAACAAATAAACAATGAAGCTTTTTATTCTGTTTTTATTTTTTCGAAGAAAGTGAAATCATAAAATTTTACGAATAAAGTTATACGAATGAAGCCCGGAATGAAATTAGTATTTGATTCCAAAGGTTTCAAGGGTAATGTACATCTTCAAAATTAAAATGCAGGAGTTAAGAATTTATATGTTTAGAGTTTATTTGATTTTTGAGAATTTTTTTATTGAAAAAAAAGAGCTTATTCATATATGTTAAGTTGGTCTCAACCATGTCACGGGTATCATTTGACATTCTCAGCTGAAAAATAAACGTTCACATTTGAAAACAATGTCGTTTTTTTCAATAAACAAAGGGAAGATAAGATGGTGGTGCTGGAGGATATGGAAGAGATTATTTCATGCAAAAATATAGAGATAAAAGCATACACACATGGTACTTTTTTTTTTTTTCTTTTTCTCTTAAAAACAACACGTACAAGAGAAATAGCGCGAGAAAGGTTATACCAACTGACAAAGTAATCGAGGGGAACAAAATAAACGAAAGAAAAAGTAACCACTGAAAAATAACGAAATGACAGCTATATATTCTTAATTCTTACAAAGATTTATCCCAAATGCTTTTAGCCGTTTCAGTGCCCTAATAAACGTAACATAAGCACACTGAATTAATGGTAATGGAGCCTAAATCAAGTAATTGGCATCTGAACAGAATAGATTCAAAGCATCTCACATAATCTCATGCTAAAAATGATAAAGGACACGTTTAGTCACTTTCCTTTCAAATTGAAGTTATAAGGAGTGACCAATCCATATAGGTTAAAGGTGAATCATGTTTTCATCTTTGATGTTTTCCTTCACAAATCATATTTCACAAAATATAGAACTATTACTTGGTGCTAGAATCGCTCAATCAGCCATACTATAGTTTCTGATTATCTGGAGTCTGTGACGTTTGGGAGAGCATCAGAGAGTGCATTATTTACAATTTGACACTACTCTTATTATGTTCAAATTAAGGCTAGTTATTATTTGCCTTAGTACTTGTTCTTTACTATGAAATAACAAGCTTTTATAGAAATTTTGGGAGTAACCATTTTTTTTTTCTAATCTCAACCTGACTTGTTTAGATTGACACGATCTGACACTAACAGAGATCAGCGGACTTGGATTCCATGTAAGCATCAAGAATTCGGATAATTTTGAAAAAGGAAATTCGAAATTCAAGACTAGCAATTAAAGGTGGACAAAATAATTAAACAAATAAAAGAAAAACTTAGAATCCAAGTCTACTCTATTTACTTAACTCATGCTTGAAAATCTAACTAAACCCGCTGATGTTACTGAGATAATTAATTAATTAATTAATATGGGTAATGATATTTATACATTCTATTATCTCAGGACTCTCTTTCATTTTATTTTTCTTTAAATATCTTTATTTTTTTTCATCATATCACATCATATCTATTATTATCTTTCTATATTTTTTATTTTCTCTCTATCGCTATCTTAAAATAGAGTGGATGAATATAATTCTTTAATCAGTATATAATTTGTAGACAACTCAATACTCTCTTGTCTCTCTATCCTAAAATAGAATGGATGAATATAATTCTTCGATTGATATAGAATCTATAGGAAACTCAATACGCGCCAAAAAAAAAATCAAGAATAAACTTAAATTATTAAAAAGATAGGTAAAAATTGTACATAGAAACTCAACTTTGAATGTTTTTGTAATAATAAAAACTCAAGATAGAATATTTTAAAAAAATAAATATTCTAATATATTTTTCAAATAAATAAAGGCTCATATATGAGATCTACATATAAATTATTATTATTATTCAAGTAATTACTATAATTTTTCAACTTGCAGGACATATAGTATAATTTTTTATTCTAATTTAAAATTTTATTTTAATTATTTTTCTTAGAATATTACTTTATTATTTAACACATTATAAAATTTTAAAACTATATATTTAATTATTACTAATTTATCCCTAATTCATTTACAGTTGAACAATGAAATATAAACTTCCATTTTTATTGGTTTAATTACAAATTCGATTTTAAAACAAGAGTTATTTTTTAAAACTTAACGCAATATTTTTAAAAGTCTAGCCTAGATTAACTTATAATTCAATTTAAAAATATTTATTGGTGAATGGTTATAGTTATATGAAAGATTAAATAAAAAATAATTGATAATAAAGTAAAAAAATGTAAAGTTTTATATTACAAAATTATACAACATTTTTCTAATTACTTATGTTTCGTTGGTTTTTTTTTTTTATATAAATTTTAATAAGTTTTTAAGATTTAAATATCTAAAAGAAATTATTTCCGTTTAAATAGATAAAAATATGAATAATAAAATGAATTCCATTTATGTAACGAAATATGTACCTTATTCCTTCTACAATTGGAATATTAGTTTTCAGCGTAGGAAATCCATTAACTTTATTTGTACAGAGATTAAATTAATTTTCTTATGAGTGTGACTGACAAAACATGGACATATACTGATATGTGTCACATCAAAGAAATGCCCAACGCCTAAATATTTATAAATAAATAGCTTCCGAGTATGCTTTCATCTTTATATCGTGGCATATACTACACTCAATATATATAGAGAAGATGAATTGACATTGATATCACATATTATAAAATGACGTTTTTAATAATTATAAAAGGTCAGTTTTATTAATTTAATTATTAAATTTAAAAATAATTATAAATCAAAATAATTTGATAAATTTAAAAGTTAACCAATACTTTATTACATTAATTTATTTTAATAAATAAAATATTATTTAAAATGTAATTTTTTATATGCTTTTTTTCTTAAAAATGTTAAAAAAAGTTTCATAATCTCAAAAGTTAGAACAACATAAATAGACTCTCTTTTTAAGGGAATATTTTTTGCATGAATCGAGTTAAGAACCTCCATATGTCTTTCATGCTTAATACGTTTTTACTAAGTTAAATTCTTTTGAACATAAATAATTATTTATAATTATTTTACATATCAATGAATATTTAAAATAAAATATGATATATATAATTTTTACAAAATATCACATAATTTAATAATTAAATTAATAAAATCTATTAGACTGATAAAATATTAATAAATATATTAATTACCAAGTTGTACTTAATATCAATATCTTAAAAATACTTAATATTAATATTCTCTTTTTATATATATAAATAAATAAATAAAAAATTTACTTCAAAATAAGAAAATGAATATTAATTATTAATTTTTATCATAAATAGTAAAAAATAAAAATATATAAATTATGCAAAAATTTGAAAGATTCACACCACTTTTGTAAATAATCACATGATTATATGTGTGACCAAAATATTAAAAGTTTTTTAAAGTTATATGACTTTTTAAAAATCTTTCATGATTTGTGTTTTAATATTAATTAATTATAATAAAATCTAATGATAAATATTTATTTCTTTGATTCTTACATTAAAAAAATCTCATTACACACATACAGAAAAAGATATATCAAATGTGATAATATTTTTTATTTGAGAATGAAAAAATAAATATTAATCAAGTAAAAAATTGTTTGAGTTTTTGAATAATTTATATAATTTTAAAAAAAATAATTTCAATTACCTATATATGATCATATGTATCATATTGATTACTCTTACTATTGTGCATTTTAAAATTACATGATTGGTTAAAGTATCTGTTATTTTTTTAAGAAAAAGTTCATATTTTAAATTTGATTATATATGATATGATTTAATAGTAAAATTTTATTCATATCCTCTAATTTAATTTGTCTTTTTATTTCTCTCTCTATTAATCTTATAATTTGTGGTACATATTTTTCTATTCATACTAATAAAAAATATTTTTTTTATTTTTCATTTAAATATAATTTAATAAATTATATTATAGTTTTTATTTATTATAATAATAATTTATTATCATTATAAAAATGAGAATTATAATATAAATTATTAAATTAAAAAAAATTAGTTACATTTCCTTTAGTATTTTTTTAATAATTTTTTATTTATTGAAATTTATTAAAAATCATTAATTTTAATAATTTTATTTTTTATTTAGTAATTTTTTTATAATTTAATTTTGAAATTAATTAAAATTAATGATTTTAATAAACTTTAGCCAATCACAAAAAAATATTAAAAAATGTCAAAAAGAATATTATTAATATTTTTCTTAAATTAAATAATCAAAGTTATATATATATAAAAGAATTTATATGTCTTGTCAATAAAATAATAAAGTTATCTTTTTTTAAAAAAAATAAATCTCATGTCAACTTTATTTCACTTTTTAAGATTCATAAGTTGTATCGTAAAATTTACTTAATACAGAATGCGCATCGACTCTGCCACATCAATTGATTCGATAGTTGAAAATTCACACAGAAATGAAGATAATAAAATCTCAATAAATTGACATGACAACAAAAGCACATTACTAGAGTGTTTTGTATAATTTTATGTAGATTTTTTATTGACAGGGGGCACTGCCTTTTAAAAGGGTATTTGACATCTATCTAGTTCAAAAACTATTAATAGTGTATAAGTATGTACAAAATATTTAGAGGGTAAACATTTTATTCACTTCAAATTGTTTGTTGGTTACATTATATCTTTTATTACATTTATATTTATCCTTGGTTTATTTTTCTTTCTCTGTACATATTAATATGGAGTGTATATATATATTTTTCCTATATTAATAAGTAAACTGCAAAAACAACAAATTTTGTTAAATACAAAAGTAAAGATAGGTATGAGTGAATCGAGTAGAATCATTTTTCTGATGGTGCCTTTACTACCTTTCCCATCAAAGTATATAAAGTTCGTTTTGTCCTAACAAAGATTGAGTAATTTATTTTATCCTCATCCGATAATTAATCTATACTTTGTGAGTGACAGAAAGTGAAGCTAGCTAGTAACAGAGTTATTATGGTTCACAAATGTCTACTCAATAGATGAGCACCAGCTTCGTAGCCTAGATGAAAGTGATCTAATTAATATATACCACAGGCGTAACGTGCAAGTTTAAATAACAAATTCGTAAATTTGTTATTTGTTATTTGTTAGTAGTTCCCAAGGAGAGGGAAGTTTTCAATTTCTGCTGCTATCCTTTTCTTCATGAGTATGAGAAGGAATATTTCTACCAGTGTGCATGCCAGCTTATTGCAAATCAGAGCTCTAAAATATTTGAAAATAGCCACACTCGACTTGCACCTTAATTTTTAAATTTCCAAGTTTAGTTGCCTTTTCAATTTGGTACTCAATATTATGTTCCATTGCCGTAATGCTTTGCCTATTTAAGCTACCTAGTATGCAAGATTACACTTCTTTCATCTTCAATGAGAAGGTGGTGTCACGCCATTTTTTTTTTTTTAATGTGTAAAGTATCAATTGATTTTAGATTAATTTCTATCAAAAAATTTGACTAATTATCTTTTGTAAGGTTTATTTTTTAATTATATATATTCTTCTCACAAAACTCAAATATAAAAGTTTATTTAAAAATTCCGAATCCAACTCTATTCAAATAATATAATGTAGGTATCTACCACATATATTGTCTACTTATAAACAAATGAGCCCTGGGAATTTGACATAATGTCATCCCACATAACATCTATATTCTTTGATTAACTCTCTACTTTTTAATCGAATCTAACGTGACACGTTTGAAAGATTAAAGTAGTCTCAACCAAACTTTTTCCTAAATAAACACTTATACTTCAACTAATACAATTATTAATTATCGTTATTTTGATTTGAAGCTACTCTTTTACTTATTGTGAGGCTAGCGAGGAGTTGGGGGAAAAAAGTTGTTCTAAGTTCTTATATGAGGAAAAACACATCGATTTTTTGACCTACGAAGACATTAGGTGGTGAACTATTTATTGACCATCCAAGTAGAATCTGCCATGTAAGTAGAATCACATTTAACTTTTTCCAAGGAAGACTTATGGAAAACTCATTAACCTTTTCCCAACCATTTATTGGTCATCCAAGTAGAATCTGCCATGTAAGTGGGACGTACACTTATCTGAGGTTTAAATCAATAATAAGTTTAATGTTAATGTTTCTGTTAGCACTGTCTTATATGCAGTACGTGAGGATGCGTATTATCATGGTATTAAATGCGTTTTTGTATGGAAATATAATAAAACACGCTTAATACTTACCCCATCCTTATGTATGCATATTATCGAGACGGTGAAGCCATTGTATATATTATCAAAGTTTGATCAACATTACATCAGGCAAAAGAAACAAAAAAATTGTTGATGGTGATTCCTAGATTGAGCATATCCAATTAGAATCGTTCACACACGTTAGTCCAAGCTGCACCAAACTACTTATCAGTTAGGTGAAAGAAGAAGCACATATTGCAATTTAAAATTTCCATGTAAGTCGCATGAAAGCTGCATTTTATAGGTGAACGGACATAGTGGAGTACAATGAATGTAGTCATTGACTTATGCATAGTGTATACTTCAAATTTATGTTGCTGAGGATGGCATGGATATATGCCAGCTCCACTTTTCGTAATAAACTACATATTTGCTATTACTGTGAGAATCAAAGCTGCAAATATCTGCACCACTTGGGGGCACGAAAAGAAAACAGGAAACCAATATATAAACCAAATAAAAGAACTCGCCAGTGGGGTGTATCCAAGTTAGAGTCAACTAAAGCATTTTCTATCAGACCATAGAAAAGATAATCAACAATCTGCTACTACTAATAATTTATAAACGAGATTTTGTAAACAGTGGCTTTGCTTTGTTCCTTGATGTTGCTTCTTTTGGCTTAATGCTTAATGCATAGACATAAACAAAAAATAAGTGAAGATTTTCTATGATGTTGTTTTTCATCTAATGTGTTTAGTGTGTTCAAAAGCTTATCTCTTTTTGTATTTGTTTTGCCACTGTGCTCAAGAGAAGCTTAGCCTTTGGACTTATGCAGTTTCTCATGACCATAAACAAACAGAACTTTTCTACAAGTGGGGTTTTGAGCAACTAGGTGTAGTGGCAAACAAGAAAGCGAGAGAGGCAAATGTAGTAAAAGGCTTACATGCTTTTTCTTGTCACTTCTAATTTGAGATCCAGGTTTCTCAGCTTAAATGTTATCAGTTAAGAGCTAGAAAGTAGGGGAAAATGCCTAGAAGCTGCGGTTCCCTTTCCAATAGCAATTCTCAGTCATTTTTATTTCTCGAATTTCTTTAGTCTGTGATAATTTGAGGACACAAAAAGCGAAGGAAAAGAAAAAGACTTTAGTTTGAGGTTAATGGGTATCCATCAATCAATCAAGCAGGAATTGATAAACAAATATGATCTTTACAAGCACGGTTATTCTTTCTTGTTTTCACTAATATTCTTCAGCTGCTGTTGCTATTATCTTTATTTTCTGGCCACAGCCCACAAGCATAGATTCTCTCTATGTGCGAGTCCTCTGTCCTTGCTGTGTGCCTTAGAAATGGATGAATGTGCTTTACACTGCTTGGATTCTTTTTGCCCATAAAAGGTTTTCTGCTTTTGTCTGTCTATACCTCTCCTTTACATTGATGCTTTCTTAGGCGGTTCTAGGCACACTCTATTGCTGGTGTGGTGTGAACACTACACGTACACAAGGATGCACACATACACATTTTATTCCAACTCCACCTCACCCGTCCGAGTATAAAGAGGCATAACCATTCTGCATTTTCTTCATTGTATAACCTCTTCATAGTCCCTTGACTCATTTCAATAGGCGAGAGTGTCGTGAATAGTTTGTAACAGCAAAATGAGCTATGCACATTATCATATGGGATCTGGTTAGTTCTTTTGCTCCTCTTGATTGTTCTTTATCCTTTCTTATACCTTACATGTTGCTCCCAAGAACTTTTTCTTTCTATAAAATGGTTGTTGTGTTTGGAAAGTCACTTTTATAATTCATGCATCTTCCTTTTCGTTCTAGCTTCTATTGCTTAGCTGTTATAAATGATACTTTCCTTGGTACATTTGGAAGATAATCGTTGCTTTTTCCACATGTTTTGAAACGTATCAGCTACCTTCAAACAATATATGCCATTTGCAGGTAGTAGAACTTCTCGGAGAAGTTTGGAGTTTGGGAAGACACATGTGGTGAGGCCAAAAGGAAAACACCAAGCTACTATAGTTTGGCTGCATGGTCTTGGTGACAATGGTTTGAGGTATCGATGGCATCTCTTTAATATTGTTATATGCCTCATTCACCTACGAGGCATGTATTATACTTTTTTATAGTGTGGATCCTTTCATAGCTTGTCTTCTCTTCCTCCTCTACCTTATTATCTACTCATTGTTACTCTTTTCTTCACCTAAACCTACTTTCTGTTTTTTCTTTTTTTATCTGTTCTTTCAAAGTTATGAAGTAAGTGAAGGCAGTATTTCTGACAAGAAAACTGTACAAATATATCAGAAGGATCCAAACTTGTGTTTTCCTGATGTTGTATGCTTTAAGTGTGGTGTTTCTTTCAATTGAGATTCTAAATGGAATAGATTCTGTTGGAAAAAGTCGTTATATTTAATTGTTGGAAGTTTGGTTTGGAAGAGTATATACTAGATTCTCGATTGGGGGACCACAAGATCATTTGTTTTCTCTACTAAAATCAGCAACTTGACAGGACTTTTGACAGAAGAATATTTACATGACTAGAAAAACCAACACATCTAGAATTTTTTCTTTGAACAGTGTTTTTAGTGTTGTCACAGAAAATACCATTCAGTTTGATCATTTTAATCTATTGACTTTTATCTAGAAAATCTGTGTTTTACTAATTGACTTTTGCATTCTTCTTTGATTCTAATTAATGAGACAAGCATAATAAAGATCTTGAGCTTGGTTTTGTTGCAGCTCATATCAGCTGCTGGAATCTCTTCCACTTCCAAATGTAAGAAATGAACTTTCCTATTTTGCTTTTATACACACATATTCTCACTTTATCCCTATAATATTCTAATAAATATATTCTCTTGTACAAAATATATGATGTTTGTTATGATGTGATATGGTGCAGATAAAATGGATTTGCCCAACTGCTCCTACCCGCCCTGTAACCATACTCGGTGGTTTTTCTTGCACTGCATGTAATATTAAATAAACACCTCTTATGCTTCTATTCATTCTGATTGAATCAGGACCCTGTTACTCTAAGCTAACACTTGCACTCACGTATATGTATTATGTAAACCTTACTTTGTTGTCTAACATTGATCAGGGTTTGATATGGGAGAACTTTCAGAAGATGGTCCAGATGATTGGGAGGGTTTGGATGCCTCAGCAGCACATATTGCCAACTTGTTGTCAACAGAGCCAGCTGATGGTACTTTCAAGGCTAAATAATAATTACCGCTTCCATTTTTTTTAAAGTATCAATTTTTCAGAAAATTTTTGTTGATATTTATGTCATTTTCAAAATTTAAAATAATATTAATTTTTGAAATTAATTATCTCCTTACTATTTGCCTAATTTTTAATTAATTTACATATTTTATAATGAAAGTAGAAACAAAAAACAATTCATATATATTTATCGTTGAGTAGAGATGAAAAAAAACACAATAAAAACCTTGATAACTATTTTATAAAAAATGAGAAAATTTATCACATTTCTTGATTTATGTATAAAACCCTTAAAATACACCCAAAAAAGAATGAAAGTAGTAATAATTTCCTGAGTGTTTTTCAATACATGATAACGGATTTTTCTTCATCTATAACCATCGAAAGGAAAAATAAAGAAAAATTGATCAAACTCTAATCCGTAGTCTGTTAGTTTGCCACCTTTAAGCATATCCAATTTGGAACTTGTAATTGATATTTTGTAGTTTCATTTATTCTGTTGAAAGTTCAATAAGACATGGATTTTTTTGTCACAGTGAAAGTTGGAATCGGAGGATTTAGTATGGGTGCTGCAGTAGCTCTATACTCTGCAACTTGTTTTGTCATGGGAAGGTATGGAAATGGCATCCGTTACCCTGTCAACTTAAGAGCAGTTGTTGGACTCAGTGGCTGGCTTCCAGGATCAAGGTATGATATTGATTACATTAACGTTTAAATCATGTGTATATATGTTGGTCCATGGAGCCACATGCTAATGGTTGGAAACTCCTGTTTATGTAGGAGCTTAAGGAACAAGATTGAAGTGTCAAACGAAGCAAGAAGGCGAGCTGCTTCCTTGCCTGTTTTGCTGAGCCATGGAATCAGTACGTATCTATACATCTTAAATGTTGCGACAATTATTTTGAGAGTCGTGCTTATAAATTAAACACTATCTTGCTGCATTAGACTCAAGCGTGCATTATAAAATTTGTATTTGTGGTGAACATTTTCATAAAGTTATTTTGTCATCCAGGTGAAGTAGATTTCATGTACCATACATTGCATATAGTGGTGTGTTTTGCTGCTATCAATATGCTTGTACATGATTAAGCATGCACACAATATAATGGTTTACGTTAACTATTCAAATGATGATCTATTAAGAACACGTAAAGCATAGTTGTTGATTGAAGCCAACCTCCAAAATTCCTTTCGTAGGTGATGATGTAGTCCTCTACAAATACGGAGAGAAATCAGCCCAATCCTTAAGTTCAGCAGGGTTTCAATACATTACATTCAAAACCTATGATGGGTAACATCTCTTTTTCAGCAGAAATAGCCCACCAAGTCTGACTGAACCACACATCAGTTGAAGTAATTATTGAATTTTTTGATGCAGGCTTGGTCATTACACTGTTCCTAGGGAGATGGATGAGGTCTCTAATTGGCTTAGCTCAAGGCTGGGACTGGGGGGATCCACATGAAGAACATAGTATTAGTCAGGGCATACCTGTAAAATAACGAGTGGCTTCATCACGAAATGGTTATCCGGTATATATAATATGGTATAGGATGATTAGTTTTCTGGGTTGCTTTAGTCATGTTGCTGAGAAATAAAGATCTGAAAGTGTTTTTCAAGTAGTTCTCTCCCTTTATATTGTCATAGTACTTAGAGGCTGGGTCAGTTGTACTGTTGGAAAGATTTTGTTTTACTTATTGTAACAATATAGGGTGCTTAGCCATGTTATTTATCAATTTCGGAGTGTTTTGTTCTTTTTGGAGGAGGGGATACAATGCTTGCATGGAAGTTTGGAGCCACGAAATCCTGCAAACTATTTAAATCCTTTGACAGTAACTCAGTCCCTCAATTTTTATTATGTGACAGCATCCAAGTCCAGTCTTCATAACTTAATACACAATAAATGAATGTTAAAGCAAGAAGAAAAAATCGTACATACAGGAATGTTGAAACTTCTTACTTGAATATAATCCAGAAATTCAAGTACAAGGTATTCACATCTCTTAATAGTTGATACGAAGCAAGTTCTTGTAAACTACCTCTCTTAAAACTTCATCACCTTAGGCATGTGTTACTGCTCGGAAGTAATAACTTTAAGCTTTTCCTTCAATTCACCAGTCTACAAAGCGAGAAAATATTATATAACAGTACAGTACAGTAGATAATAACAGCCACAAGTAAACAAAAAGAAAGCATTTAAACGGGAACAAACCTGGTGCATATTGAGAATAATGTCTGATCCACCAATAAACTCTCCCTTAATGAAAATTTGAGGAAATGTTGGCCAGTTGCTGAATGGAAAGAACAAGGATAACAGTAGGATATCATATCACTCAAAAAAATTTCCTAGTTTATTAATAAGTAAACTTTTAAAGGAAAGTAGTAACTAAACTTGGAAGCATCTGTACTTGTGGTGATACCATGCTTAAGAACCAATCAAATATGAGCTCACAGTCATATCACATTAAATGCAAAGACAAAATGGCATATAACCACAAACATGCATAGAAAATTGCGGGCAGACTAAATTCCAGAGGTCTACATGGCTTGTGATAGTCATTCAGATGATCAGGATCTAGAGGGTTTGAGGGAAAGACAAATAAATAACAACTGGTAAAACTTAGTAGGTACTATTATATCCACTGTTCCAGATTCATATAAATACAAAAAAAGTAGAAATTTTGATCTTCAAACTCACCTTGATGATTTTCAGTTCATTAACAGGGCACTCATCCATTAAATTCCATCGGTTTCATTTTGCTATTTCATTCTACTGAAAATTCTTTATTTATCATAAACATCAATTGGAAAACCCCTTCAACTCACCTGTATACTCAAAAGATCTGGTAATAGCTAATGATAAAAAAAAAAATGGTTGCCAAGGTATAAACAACACTTGGTATCAAAAAGCTTCTGATAATTAATGATCAAATATTAATGCTAAAAAATAGTACAATCCATTACATAGAATAAAGAGAGAGGAAGAACAAAGAAAGTAGTCAATAAAGTAAGCACAAAATGCAAAGCAACAAAGTTCAAAAATGGGTTAGAGAGAAAGAATCAATATAGGGAAAAGACTTGCATGAAGAATGATAAGGAGATTGATAGGAGTTAGTTACAATAGCTAGTAGGTGGACATGAAGGTGGGATTGTGTCTGCAGTGGAAGGGGAGGAATTTTTCAGGGAGGAATCTGATGTCGCAAGTCATAGCTTGTTGGAAATTGTTATTTAATTTCTAATTCCAGTGCTTAGTCACAGTTCTGAGCTAATTCCAACTGCCTAACATAGGCCTAATATGATTTCTACTTCTATCAAACCACAATAATAAACTATCATCTTTCAAAACTCTTACTAAACTAAACTATAAACTACCATTGTAGATGACTGATGCTTTTTTTTTTCAGCAGTGTCATATATGTAATGTTAGGAAGCAGAGACTGATAAGATCAAACAAGCATGAAGTTACCTGAAGGCTTTTACAGCATTTTTCAGTTCAGGATCCTCCAAAATGTTTCTAGCACTAATAGGAACATCTGCAAGGGCATTATATAATGATGATTGCAACTTATAGAATTGTTAAGTAATGTGAATTCATATTGTAGCAAATTTCTTCTACAACTTCCCCATAGAGAAACAAAAAGAACAAAATATCAACAGAAAAGCTTGTCTTGAACTTAGTATTTACCATAGTGTTTTAAAACTCTAACAGCAAGTGAACTAAATCCACATTGTGGAAAATCAGGCACACCCTTCATGTAAACCATAACAGGATTATCCTTGACATCCTGCACACATTAATCACAGTGACCAAAAGTTCAAGTTTGTTGGTTTTAGTTTTAGAATAAAAGAAAAACTAATTAACAAAGAAATTAATATAACTTTGTTTTGTGTTATTTTATTGAATATAACTTATATTTAAATACATAAAAAATAACTGAATAAAAATCATGTTTCATAATTTTAGGAACTGTTACTTATAACTGAATAATAAAATTTAAAACTAACTAATTTATTAATGACCTAATTAATAGCATCTAAGACATATATCCAACAAATTTACAGATTATTCAACACTATTAAAACATGAAGAAGAAAAAAAAAACATTTTATGGGTGAAAGATTGATTTGATATATCCTTACCTGCTCAATAACATTTGCCAAAGAAATTCCAGAACTCTCAAGCTTATTAGCTGGCTTGAAGTCATCATGCGTGTCAGAATCATTTGACACAGTTGTGGAGTATCTCGTGCAATAAAACAACCCATTTAACTGCCACCATGTTAAAGGAAGACTGTTGGAATAGGAGATGACAGACTGCAGTTCGAAGAATGATAAGAACTAACCAATAATAGTTGGCACTAATTAGAAGAGTAATGCAGTGCTATATATGCAGCACCTTCTCCAAAATCAATTTGGGGTAAGTCCAAAGCCAAGGATGAAGCAGCCACACATAATGCCTATTCAGGTGAATAATTCCTATTATGCAATCTAAGCAAGTTTACTAACCAAATTAAATAGAAAAAAGTAAAAGGACCAAAAATTTATTCAAATAATAATAAAAAAAAGCTGAACAAAGACCTAGAAAACAAAAGATACCCATTAAGCAGGGCGGCTGAGTAAAGAATGTAACTTTTTATGATTCACACAAAATAGATGCGAAAAATAAACTAAGTAATGATTAAACATGAATAAAAAAAAATTAAGGGTTGGAGATCTTACGGGTCTGCTGAGAGAACGAGCTGCGATCCCCTTCGATAACATGTTTGACAAGGATGTCGCCATTCGAATGAACCGAGAAACAAAATCCTGAAAGCACCTAACACTGAACTTGTCTTTTGAATGCCGTGTAGTTAAAAAAAAAAAAAAAAAAAAAAAAAAGGGTGTGAATTAGTGTTTTTTGAAAGGTCAAAAATGCCCCTGAATGATATTTCTTATTCCAAAACCCAAAACCCTTTTTCTTCCTCAGTTATTTCACTACGCAGCCTCCTGCCTGAAGACGCCATATATCAGAAGCATTCTCCTTTGATCAGTTTTCCCTTCATATTTTTCTGTTTTGTTTAGGTTAGGTTTTCTTTTTCATCTTTACTTTTTTATCTTTTAAATTTCCTTCAAATTCTTCTGCCTCATTTCCATGCTGGTCTCCTCAGAGTTAAAACCACCACTTTGATTATTAATATGTTGTGTGTGAACATTGGTTTTAAAATAATGTTGTTTGAAATGTCAAGTTTTGTGATTTATTGTGTTTGTTTCACCAGTTTGCTCTGGTAGTTGAAATTTCAGTTATTTGTGTTTGTTATGCTACGATCAAGCGGTCCAGTTGGTCTATTGATTTTTATAACTACAAAGTTGATATCTTTACTTAGTGCTGACTGGCTTTATGTATGATTTAGGTTCTGTTGCTGCTTCACTGTTTGTGTGCCTTTGCATAGTTGTCTACTTGGAAGAAGAAGGCAGAGTAAGATGGTGAAGGACAAATTAAAGAAACATGATCTCACTGCCTTCACTCTTAATGGGGACTATGTCGCTATTTTGTCTGCCAATGGGATGGCCAAAGTAAATTCACCTTTTCTCCTCTCCCTACATCTGATGTTTGTTAGTAGTTTTCCTGAACTGTTCCAGGATAAGTGCCTAAGATTTCCTTTTAGGCTCTAATTGAGGATGTTTTTGAATTAGATTTTTGGTGTTGCCATAACAGATAGCTCTTACTTTGAATTTCTGGTCCTTAGATGGCAGTTTATACCCTAAAAGTCTTCCCTTTGCATTTGCGTAAGACCAATTTTGCTAAATGGCACCTGATGATATTTGCGCAAGACTTTATTCATCGGTGTGCTAAAATAATTTTAATTTGTCAACATGCATTGCAGTTGCTAATGAGATTTTGTTGGATAGTGGAATTCTATGATTGTACTTAATCTGGTTCATGTAAGGTTGTTAGGTTGATTACAAAACTCTTCCTATAATTTTCAGATTTGGAACACAAACACTGGACATTTGTTAGCAGAGTGGAAGCCATTAGATGGAGATAATGATATTCGTTATTCTTGTATTGCATGTAGTTTCATCAGAAAAAAGGTAGTATGGGCTTTTAGGAAAACCTTTTAATCACTAGTGATTTTTTATGCTAGAATAATCTTACTTTTTTCCCCTCGGGTGTGGATTGCGTGCTTTTGTAATTAGCGTAGAAAAGAACAGGGAACTTGCTTCTTAGCTCTTGGCACAATTGATGGAAGCGTCCTGGCTGTTGATGTTTACACTGGTCAGAGAAAATTGACTAGCAGCCATCCCGGGTATTGTTGTCATTTCATTTTCTTTTTTGTTATGTTAAGTTATAAATCTAGTCCTTATATCTGACACTGTTTTTTTTTAGTCCCTAAACAAAAAATTATTTACAAATTTGTCCTTACAATTTATTGAAGTTATGATGGTCTTAGAGTTTCTTTTCATATAGGGACCAAAATGAAAGTGATATGTTAAGTTTAGGGACCAAAATGTTGGTTTTTTTATATAGGACCAAATTGGAGTGTAAAATTTCTTCATGTACGAACTAAAATAAAAAATATTATCAAGACCAAATCTAAAATGTTATAACTTTGACAAACAAGAGGGATCAATTCATAAATGTTTTTCATGGAAGGGCTAAAACGTAGAATTTTTTCATGTGGAACTAAAACAAAAAAAGATGTCAGGTGTAGGGACCAAATTTTTAACATTACCGTTTAGATATGATTGCTAATTATTGTTTAACTATGACTGTTAATTATGATAAGATTATATTTTGTTTCTTTTATTATTTTCAGTTATCTAGTTACTAATTTTTAGATAATTAAATCAGATTGTATCATCCCTACAATTAAGAGATTCTATCATTATTTTGTATTCATGATTATCATTATAAATAAACAGTTAAGAGATCGTTTCTTCTTATGCATTCAGTCTCTATACTTATAAATGTAACCCTTTTTTTAATTAAAACACTACATATTTATTGTAGAACAAAGTAAAATTATTCATACAAGTCAGTGCTTTTAGGTTGTCTTCCCACTAATCTCTATGCACGGTGTATGTTACAAAAGCCATTGTTGTTTGATTATGTAAAAGTGCTGCCTGACTTTGGTGGTCTTGGACTAACCTGAGCTGCTAGCTTAGAAGAGATTTTTTGGTGGACCAAATGTATGTTTACTGTACCAATTGAGACTTGTAGTTGGCCTGAAAAATCTGATTGGCAGTATCCATATATAAAAATGTCAGACCAATGTCACTTTTTATTTGGTTCCATTTATAGAAGACTTGGAACTCACATCCACCCAAGAATTTTCTCTAGCCAATGAAAGCAATGTTTGATCAACTGCTCTGGATATTTTCCATGTGCAGAACTACATTCTGATTTCAACATCTTAAAGATAATTTCTGACAAGCCTTTCTCCATTGTAACACATTGGTTTTGTTGGATCATCTGTGTGAATGAGGGTATTTGTCAATGTTTTTAAAATATTATTGGAGTTTGTTCATTGGCTAATTGTTTTGTCGTACTGCTATATGGTGATGAATGTTGGGTTCTAAAGGGACAACAAAAGAAGAAAGTAGAAACATTAATGAATATGTTAAGATAGATTTATGGTCACACAGGAAATGATAGGATACAAGATACTTGTATACAGAGAAATATTGATATGACACTTATTGAGGAAAAAATGACAAAAAAGTCAGTTATAGTTTGGACACATGCAAAAATAACATTGGAGTCACTAGGTCATATGGTTTTGTGCCATGTGGGGGTAGAAAGACCAAAAATGACATTGGAGGAAATTAATGTGGTGAATAATATCCCTAAGAATTTGGTTTTTCACCAAGATGGAATTGTCCTCACCTAGTGGGATTATGGGATAAAACTATTGTTGCTGTTCATTGGTTTATGGATAAAATAAATATTTGTATTGTTTATTTTGGTCTTGGTGTATATGAATCTACATTTAATACAGAAATTATGTACTTCTATCTAAAATTGAAAAGTGTTTAATTTCCTTAATATTATTGCATATGGACATCCATATACTGATTTTTATGCTTTCATATGATATTGAAATGATAATTAATACCAGTCTAATACATTGTTCTTGTCATCATACAGGGGGATTTGTGGACTCTCATTTGCAAATGAAGGATGTCTTCTTCGCATTGTTGGACTTAATGGGATGGCATATGAGGTTAATACTGAAACAGGAGAGCTTTTAAAGGAATTTAAAATCTCAAAGAAGTCTATTACTTCTCTGGCTTTCTCACATGGTGATTACTAATTCCATTTGGAGGTTGGTCCACCATAATCATTCTTCTTCTTGCATGACAATTGACGCTTATAATTTTACTTATTTTCCAGATGAAAAGTATTTAGCTATTGTTAGCTCTAAACTACGGGTTATAAACTGGGAAATTGAGAAGGAGGTTCTGAAGTTCCCTCATGATTTGGTAATATTACTTACTTATTCTAGATATGAATATTTGTCTTTACAAGTTAAAAGCATCATCAGATGTTCCTTTTATTCCTCAACAGGGAAATGTAAAACATGTTTCTATATCGAGTGATGCCAAACATTTAGTTACATCAGATTTTGAGGGTAAACATCTTCAAGTTTGGAAGTGTGATTTAAATTCAGGAATTGTGGATAGAGGTCCTACACTTCCCTTAAGGCATCTTCCATTAGTTTTGGACTGCCACAGTGGTTGCAATAAAGAAGAAAGTGTAGTTGTTTTGGCAGTTACAGGTAGAGGTTCTGCTTACATATGGAATCTGAATGCTTCCTCCGAGGATCAGATACAGCCAACTAAATTGACCTCAATGACCAAAATAGTTGAAACAGACAAGGAAAATGGTGCAAGTTCAAAGAAAAGGCACACTTCAATTATTGCATCCAGATTACAACCTGTAGGGGATGATAAACAGATGAAAGCTCTTGTAACTTATGGCTCTGTAGATCATCCACAGTTTACTGTCTTAAATATTTGCAATTCAGGGGAGAATATTGTGTTATATGTTGGAGATGAGACTGATTCTGTTCAGCGGCATGACAATCCCTCTGGTGAAGGTCTGATAAACTCAAGCTTTTAGCTTTTCTTACACTGTCCTTTTTGCTTCGTTTTGAGTAAATGCTAGGTGATTCTAATTTTTTACTGTTCTAGGATTACTAAATCTTTTTATGCTCCAGTGGAAGTTGTTTGTCATAAATTCTTGACAAGCTCTTGAAATTCCAATTGGAATAAAATGTTACAAATTTTTAATTTGGATTTTTATTTCTTTATTAGTTTTTTGTGCCTACATGTTCTCTAAACTTTTGAAACTCCTATATATATGTCACCCTGACTTGGAACTGGAAGCAGCAATACCAATGGAAAGCAAGAAAGCTAAGAAAAGACAATCAATATCTGATCCTGACCTGCCACCCACAACTGATAAGGTGGATTTAGGTAAGAACTATAATATTTTAAATTGTTAGTCAGCATGAGTAACATTTTATTGGATCTCATTTTCTAGGTTGTGTTCCCATTGAAATTGAAATTACAGTTTTTTCACGGTTGTTTGTTCCTGAATTTTGTAAAGTACCTATTCTTTTGGTTTACATATGATTTGCATGACAACACTCTGAATGTATAGGCTATAGAAACCTGAACGATCCTAAGATTAAAAAGCGTACCTTTTTTACCACAAAATTCATGCTAAGATCCAAAAGAATTTATAACTTCATGTTCAGGTTTAATAGTTTAGTAAAATCATTCACGTATTGATTTATGTAAAATTTACTCTTTAGCATGCTGAGCAGTATTACTACCACATTCTTAAGAAGTGTGCTCTATATAAGAATTGATTGGTATTTTTTGTACTAGCATTTAATGTAGATCAAAATGAGGCTGCAGAAAGAGTCCTTCTTGATGATGATTTGAATGAGCCAACAATGGGAGAGAAACTTGCTAGTCTAAGTTTGCTTGATGAGAACAAGTCCAGGAGTGATAAAGAGCAAGAATCTTCTGTCTCAGCAAAGCCTCCAAGTGCAGACTCTGTACATGTTTTGCTTAAGCAAGCATTAAATGCTGATGATCGCACCCTTCTACTAGATTGCTTGTATACACAAGATGAGAAGGTTCTCTTTCTCTCCTAATCCTATTCCTATTGAAATTTATGGATATTTGAATGGAAATTGCCCACTTGCTCAGTTTCTTATGTGTTATGCATGACGTAACTCCTTTTACAGGTTATGAGAAAGTCAATTGCCCAGTTGAACCCGTCCAACGTTCTCAAACTTCTATACTCTCTCATATCCATTATTGAATCTAGGTAAACTCAAAACAATAACCTGGTAAATGTATGTTTGATACACCTGTTAGTGTTTGTGTTGAACAGTTACCTTTTTTGGTATGAGTATTCTGTATGATTGGCCACTTCTTTATTTAAAATTTCTCTCTCCTCTCTCCTTTTTTTTTAAGGGTGGGAGGTCGGGAAGATAAGAAAAAGTAATATAAGTGATATCGGTAAAGAAAGCATGGGCATAGAGATGATGATCTTCCAGTTAGCAACCAGGAAATTGGTCAAAAACTTGTTATTAATATTAACAAAATTGACAGAAATAAAACATATATAAAAAAAGTTGCTACAAAATTTACACCACATTAACACAAATAGTATCCAATATCCATCTACAGCAGCTGAACAGCAACCAACAGGCAATCATAATTGATCCCTTAAGTACTTATGTTATCATTAATATAACTTTAGCTATGAGATTTTGCATTGACCCCTGATAAATTCTAAATAGATAGATGTTACATTCTTTTTGTTTTAGGGGTGCCATTTTGGCATGTGCTCTTCCATGGTTGAAGTGTCTACTTCTACAGCATGTGAGCGGAATAATGTCTCAGGAATCTTCATTAAAAGCTTTGAACTGTTTGTATCAAGTGAGTTCCGTGATGAATCCACTCAATAAGCACTTAATATGTCACTTTCTCTACCTGTGTCATCTAAACTACCGTTTATATGTAATATCATATTTTCTTTCTGTGCTTAAGAAAGGCATTTTATCTTCGATTTAACTGCAAAGCAAAGGATGAGCTCATGTTATGTGTGAATCTGATAATATGACAAGGATATCCAGCGGCATTTAATGAATTGGTTGGATTATTGTTATAATTTCAACAATAGACACAAGCCACATTCTTCTTTTGATAATCAATAACAATCTTTGGAGACGATGTTGTAACTCTATAAAAATGGTAGCCAACTGTACCAGGCTCCCTCCATGGTGGAGTTTGTGACTTGTCATATGTTCACAATTTCACACGAGAGGAAGGGTGGCACCTTAGCTGGGCTTCATTTTGCTGTATAAACTATAGGTTAAATTACTTTGCATCCTTGTGGTTTCACTTTTTTCCAACTTACTCCCCCACACTTCTCGTATCACTAAACACTCCTAAATTTTTGGATTAAAGCGTAGATAATTAAATTTCCTTATCTTTACTTAATTTAGCTACAGTTAAGGTTTATTAGCCAGGGTTTTGGCTGAAGTTATAGCATTCTTCTTTTGAACCCAAATTTTAAGGGGTTTAGTGATACCAAAAGAAAAAAAAATAGGGGGTAAATTGAAAGTGTGAAACTACATGGGATAAAGTGTAACTTACCTAAAAATATAAATAATACTTCAAGCTTAGACTTTGGAAACATGGTGTACATATGGGGATACGTTGGAAATGTAGGTGAAAAATAGTACTGTATGGCTTTCTTTTATTGCTAGTGAGTTTAAAACTATCTTTTCTAATTCTAGCCATTATAGTATACGACCAAGATAAATGTAAAATGCAAGACTACATAGTTCTCGATTCAGGATTACCAAAATGACCATTGTGCAGATTAAGCAGGCTGAGGACTTCTAAGTTATTGTTATACTACATATTTGTTGATTTATTGAGACAGCTTGCTAACTTTATATTCAAAGCTGCATCTACAAAACACGTTTCAGCTTATTTGTAGGAACATGAATAAGGAGTGAAGTTATATATCAGTATACATACATAGACAATAATGTTTACCCATTTGGTGTATAACTAGGATTGGCTAATAGCCAAGCGGCACTCTGAAATTTTATTTCAAACGTTTAATTGGAAGTATGCATTATCATTCAATTTATAATATTACGAGCTGCATTGCATTTAGTTGTGAACACATGGAAGCTACAAAATCGTGTGTTTGCACTATTAGTTCTTTCCTTTTTTTTACCCCCATTTTGTGTGTGCAGCTGATTGAGTCTAGAGTCTCCACTTTTAAATCTGCCATCCAACTCTCAAGTTGCTTAGACATCCTTTACACAGGGGTAAGCCACTTTCTGCTGGCTAAAAATGGTTAGCAGAAGTTGTGATCAACTTGTGTGTTTATTAGTGGTTTCTTTTGGAACAGGTTATTGACGAGGAAGGTGAAATGGTGCCAGTTATCTATGAAGATAAGGATAGTAGTGAAGAAGAATCTGAGGATGCAATGGAAACTGACCAAGGTAGCGAAGATGAAGAACAATCAGAAGAAGAATTTGATGGTGTTAGTGACGGTATGATGTCAGATTGATTGGATCTTTTTGTTCTTTCAAAACATGTCATAACGTGATTGGCAATAACACATTCTGTTGAGTTGGCAATGATTGATCTTTAATTTATGTTACGTTATCTTAAAGTGCCATATGCATTTTTGCTTATGCACATGCTAATACTATCAGTTTTGAAATTGTGAGACTAGTGTACTACACACAAGTATTAAATGTTCACTCTTTCACATTTTGACTACCAATTTGTGCACGTTCGACCGGTCATAAAAACAATAAACTTCTTGCACTTTTCAGTGTCTTCGTAGAGCTTTCGAAAAAAAAAAAAAAACTTAAAATAATCCGAAATAAGCATGCAGTAAAGGATAATTCTCAAGAACAAAAGAACACATTTATTATGGGAAATCTCTACACGTTACGTGATCATATATAATAAAAGTTAAAAAAAATAATGCTTTTAGAATAAACATATATGTATTTACAATCACAAATTATTATATATAATAGATTTATTGAGTTTAATATTTTCAAATTAATAATATATGTTTATTAAACATATTTTATGAAAAATGTTACTAATGTTTTTAATTTTAGATTGCAATGTAGAGCCTCCTCAACTAAATTGCATTTATCCATATTTTCCCATAATGTATAAGTATTTTAAGTGACTGCAATAGCAAATGTACCTGCAATTTAAAACCTTGGCCGATGGCTCCAATAACTTCTGCAGAAAACCTTTTGAAAAGCCACCTTCCAAAATCTAAATTAAACAATCCTTTATGAAACTATTTACAAATTAATCATTTTACTTAGTAGCCTATCATTTGTAATCCGCCAAAATTTGATATAATTATAAGGCAAAACATTTTGTCTTAGATGGTGTTAGACCACCTAATTCTTTTAGTAGAGCTAGGCCCAAACATAGTCCATTAAAAGCCCATTTATTTATTTATTTAAAGTTCCTTGGGCTGGTATCAGTGTCACTGATCCATAGAAATTAGGATTATTGTTGTATTTAACTGGTAATTTCTAATAGAAGGAGGAGAGAAGTTACTAGAATTTATTTTCCTGTTATTTCTTTTTATTTCTCGGAGACTTTATCCCATCAGGCTGAGATTTGAATACATGGAAGTGTAACGCGCCTAAACAAAACCAAACACACAAGAAAAGGAAAATTTTCAGTCTAGGATTAAAAGGTAAATTACAACACTGTTGAAACTAGATAGATAGTCAGAAACTCAATAGTACATTCCCCTTTCTCGCCCAACTTATTGAAAACCATGTATTGTTGTAAAGTAATGTATATTTAAGAAACTAGTTTTCATTCTGTCTTCATCATTTTGCGGTGCCATACCAAAGGTTTGTTTCACAACCTTAGTAGCCCACTGGGCCATTTCCTTCACCTTTTCCCCAATCTGCTATAGCAACCCACCTATGTTGTCCTTTCCATACTAGGCCGATTCCTTGGTTGGCTGGCCCATCTCTAAGGTCTTTTCTTTATTTTGACCACTTTTCTCTTGGGCTTTCTCCTTGCAGAATGGGCCGCCTGTTAGGTCTTGTTCTTTACAGATTGGGTCGCCCATTTCGTCTTCTCCTTAGCATCTTGGGCCTTCTGCCACACATTGCCCATCATCTGGCTGATATTCTCCTGATCCATTAATCCATAAGCAAATGGCAATTAAATCCCTTCCTAACACTGTTTTCATATGTTACAAAAAAATTATATTTCTCACTTTTTCGTAAAATTCAAGATGATTCTTTTTATATAAATCAATAAAAACATAAATTTCATTGACTTGTGTTCATTTGAATGCTCTGTGATGAATTATGTCAGAGTGTTAGCAACGCAATTTCTAATATATTTTTTAATATTTTATTATCAATTATAAAATTAAGTATAAATTTATTAAATAAAAACTGAGACTATAAAATTTTGTTAATTTTTATAAATTTTGGCCAACAATATAAAAATGTGTTAAAAAGAAAAGTTTAACATATATGTACGTATACTATGTAAACAATTATAAATAAATTTTTATGATAATTATTATTAAAATTAATAAATTTATCAGTTAGACAACGAAAAATGTATTGATAATATTTCTCATTTTGTCATATAAGAATACGACTGGTTCCAAAATCTAGATGTTTAACTTGGAAATTAATAGTTATAGCTTATAACTTTCACAAGACCTAATTGCTTAGTTTTTTTTTTTTACGGGTTCCAAACATATGCCATGAATGATTGCTAGATTTTATACCAAAGAGTAAAAAAAAAATATGTATAAATAATAATATTGCATAAAAGTAGGGTGGACATGTTTGGAGCAATTAATGGTGATCAAAATGGGAGGAACAAAGAAGTATTAAATAGAATAGAATTGTAGAATGATATTTGTTACCTCAATTCGGCCCTTGGTCTCACCATCTTTGTAGTTCTGTTCATTGGATGCCATCTTTTTTCTTCTTCAAAGGTGTAGTAAGCTCATTCGCTGTATAATAGAAAGTTTTTCTTACGATGCTGCGAGCACTTTTTTTTTTTGTTCGCGACGAGGTTCCAATTGTTTTCATGCTTAATTTTTAGTATTTCATGGACCGTCTATGGCTACCATGTGTCCAATTTCTTGACACGTGTACGATAAATGCCCCTCTAAGGCTATGGATATGAATTTGAAGGCCATGCAGATTTGTTTGGATAGGAGCAGTGAGCCTGTTCAATTTTGCCACGTTGCCATCATTGTTGGATGACTATGATTTATGAGAGGCGCAAAGGTGTAATTTCATTAGTTGTATATTCTTTTTATTTTTTTAAAGCAAAAAACTAATGTTTAGCTAATCACCTTATTCATATTATGTAAATCCAGTTCCATTACGAGTAGATTCCTAATTAATATTCAATCGAGAGATTAATAAGATTAGATATGACTAAAATAGTGGACAATGGCTTACCACATTAGGTAATGGCATTTTTATGAAAAGTTCTTGTCCCGAATTAGTTCTTGAACACATGATTTCTCTCTTAGAAATCGTTTATAATAAGGTTTAATTATAACTTTTAATCTTCATGTTTTAATTTTTTTGTGATTTTGATTTCTTTTTAATTTTAATTACTTGCATTTAATTGATATAATTTTCATTTGTTAAAACTAAGTCGTTCCTATGAATTTGGTTTAATAATTCAATTCATACAAATAGCATAATGTATATCATTGATTTAAATAAACTAAGTAAAAAAATATTTAGTTCAAAATGTTTGAGGTACTTTTTTTCATTTGATGGATAATTCTTTTTAAGGAGATTTCTAAGTGCATAGAGTTGAATAATTACAAAGTTTAATTATACATTAATTATCTAATTATTATTAATTTATAATTTTAATGCTTTATTTTTTATTTTATTAATTTTACTATCTATTTTTTTCGTACCATATTGGTAACAAAATATGTAATTTCACACAAATTTATTATAAAATCACATCATTTTGATTTTTCTTTATTTTTTTCAGTGACACATCAGCATCAATAAAATTTGTAAAAATTTTAAAAAATAGATATTAAAATTTGTAAAATAAATTAAAATAATAAAATTCGTAAAATAATTATAATTAAACAATAAAATTTATAATTAAACCTAATTGTAATTGGATAAAACTATTTAATTATGTAATAATTCTTTAAGTGAGCTTCTAATGACAGCATCATCTCAACGGTACTATGCTAGATAGTGTTAAAAGATGTCTCTTCTTTCTACCACTTTAATGGGACAACAAAATACAAAATACTCAAATAAAAAGAAAAACAAAAAATAGGGTTCATCGAAACATAATGGAGTGGGTTATCAAGCCAATTTTTGTTTAAATGTTTAACATGTTTTTCTTTTATTTATACAAATTCTATGAACACTTTTTAGTTCCAATAGTATGAAATAGCCCGGCAGCCAAGAACATAGAAGCCACCCGGTGATCCAATTGCTAAGCTTTGAATTCTCAAAATAGTTTTTCACTCTTTTTTTTTTTTTTTCCGGTAGCGACAACTGTTGATAAGCATGCTCAATCACATGTTATATTTTAAGAAAAAATCTATCAAACGTAAGCAATATGCGCCTACTTTTAAAGCATATATTCAAATACCTTTTGTTTTCGTTATTTACAGACTTCCATTCAGCATTTGAGAAGCTAAACGCCTAAGAATTGTAGTGTCGAAGTGAGTTAATTTAATTTCGATTAACTTTTTTTATAAGTCAATAATTACACAATTTGATTTGACCCACTGTGGATTAATTGGTCAATTATGTAGCTTGATTATCATTTAATTCCAAAATAATTAAAGAAAGTGTAAAAAAAAATACAAGAAAAATAGAACAAAAAAAAAAGTTCAGCAACACACTAATTCGTAATAAGAAAATTAAATAATAAACTCATAAAATAAAAAATAAAAAAAAATTCAAGGACATTCTTAAAGAAAATAAATAAATAAAATTCTAAAAAAAAAACTAATAAAATAAAATAAAACAACATGCTGATCCAATTAGACATAGGTTGATCTGCCTCAACCCATAAATTACTAAATTGAGTCAGGATAACATAAATAAAAGTGAATTAATAATTTTATAATCGGTTCAATCCTATTGAATTTCTTCACAAGTCGAAACTTATACCTTTAAGCATCAAATTAGTAATTTCTTCTAATACTATTTTATTTTTTCATACACCAAAACTCGTGACAAAAGAAACATGTTTTGGCCCACCACGTGATGGATCAATGCTAACCTAGCCCATTTTGACTGTAGCATGGCATGTAAAGAGAAATGAATGCCTACAAATGGTGGTGTTACATCAAAAGATTAATCTCAAACAAATGCATCTTAATTGCAACACCAACCCTCTATACACTAGCATCTCCCATGTTTACTGCATTTAGAGTCAATTTTCCTAACAGCATCCTCCTACTTCATGTACATAAGAAATTCGTAAGAAGATTGAGGATATAGCATTACTCTCGTGTTCGGCTAGACTCTCACTAACTAAAATTGGGGGTACTCGAATGTTTTTGGCCAAATACGAATTTGTAGGAGGATGAATTGTTCCAAATTTATTGAAAATGATTCTCTCCTTCTCTCTCTTAATTGAATGGTGGTACCTGTAGTTTTCGCAATAATCAACAATCCTATATTTTGGACTTCGAGATTTTGAAATTATGCATGCATGTAGTTGAACTCAAATTACTTTTTCATATAAAGTGTTTCCGTTTTGTTTTTTTACTTATTTCATATTTAGCAATCATAAGTATATTGACAATTTCTCGTAGACATATGAAAGTAGAAGATTATATATAAAAAAATTATTATACATAATAAATTTATTAATTTTTATAATAATTATCTTAAAAATTAAATTAACTATGATTAATTATTAAATAATAATTTAAAATTGTGAGTTCATAACTACATTAAATTTATTTTGTATTGCATTAAAGAATGGAAGTTACAACTTAGAATTCATGTAAGAGGATTTCAATGCATAACTAAACATGAATACTGCTCAAACATTTTGATGCATTCTTTCTTACTCATTCTTTATCCTTAGTTAAAATTCCTTTTAAAATTATAAATTTATATGGGTCTCTCTTTTTATTTTAATGAATTTTTCTTGTAATTTTATAATTTTTTTAAAAATTAAATAATAATAATAATAAATATATTATGTTAGACAATAAAAAGTGTATAGCTTACATTTTTCCAACAAACACAGGATTTTCATTAATAAAAGAAATCAAGAATTAAAATTTTAATAATATCATGAACTATTATACATGTACTTGCATTCTATCGCAATGTATCTTTTAAATGGCACACTTTTAGAGTAGCGAACTACACAGGGTTACTTGATAACGATAAAATAAAATTTGTAATGAGTATTCCTTCCTTCCTCCGCATAGAAGTCATACAATTACCAATAGATTTAGTGTGCTTAACTATTAAGTTACGTATAACAACAAACCATATTAAGTTACGTATAACAACAAACCATGTCCATGTGACATATAGATGATCCTCTCAATGAACAGTAATCTTTAACGGAATAGGAAAGAAAGTGATTGAGCCAAAAAAAAAAAGTAGATATGCTATAATATTATACTACTAAAAAAAAAAAAAAAACACTAAGGATATAGTTAGCACTTAGCAGCAATGAGTAGTAAACATTGAACTATTAACATCATCTTTGCTTGGGAAAAGTACGCACACAATCACAATCACACATAGCAGAATGCAAATGATGTGGTCGTGGTCTTGCATGGAAACGATTCCCAAGGAGAATCGAATCAGCCCACTTCCGTGCCTCTTTATTCTTCTTTACAGTTTGCCTCTACTTCCCTTTACCCTTCCCCAAGAGAATGGAGGCCAGATCTTGGCTCATTCATCCTTACCATTCAAGAGAGAGAGATTATAGGGATAGATGCATATACATACATTGAGATAAAGCTGAGGTTAGTGTGAGAGAAAAAAAAAAAAAAAGAAAGAGAGAATAAAATAGTTCAGCAGCAGCCGCAGCAGTGCTTCAACCAAAGAATAGAAAAAGAATACAAAAAGATGGTCAAAATGAAACCTCGAAGACTTGTTATTCCATCATAAGCCTTCACCTATCTTTATTGAAACTCTCCATTTCCCTTTTCTTTTCTCTTTTTCCATTTATTTAATCTTCTTGTCTGTTTTCCTACCTTTCAAAGTTATACTATCTTGCTTCCCTGCCTCCACTCACCACGTTCTTCACCTACATTGCATTGTTCATTGCTAGCTACAACTACATACATATATATACGTGACACATTTATCTTTTGCATATATTTTAACCATGGCCTCAACAGTTTCAAAATTTTGTTTTAGTTTTTTCTTCTCCCTCAAAAAAATCTCGACTACAAAATTAACGAGGATACATACTAATAATTTCATCACTAACCTTTTTTGTTACTATCCTTGCTACTTTACGAGAGAATAAAAGAATATTCAAATCAATTGTAAAGCAGAAACTATTTTAGAAACATATTGACTGTCAAAATTCTGTTGATTCCCAAAGAGTAATGGACATGAAAGAGACTTGGATCCCCTCGTGGATATTATTGGGATAATTAGTGGGCCGATCTATATGATTTAATGGTACGAATATTCATTACATGGTGGGAAATGCTGACTTGGATTCCACATTGTCCAATTAGATGCCGCCAACATTTTTTTTCTTCCTACTGTTGATTTTTATTTTTGTTGTATACTTGGATTCTGCTAGTGGGGCTGTACAGTTCGAATTTGAGTCATGTAACCAAATGCTGTGGTCAAAGGGACTTTCGAGGGTTCATGGTTTATTTGATTGATGAGATCTTTGGACACTGTCTGTTGTGCTATTAGGTTACGTGCTCTTGCTGTGGGTCTTGAGTTTGTTTGACTTAGTTATCTTGCTAGCTGCTATACTATAGACCATGAGAAAGTGTTTGCTAATTTAGTGTTGTGCTATCCTAATACCTCAAATAACATATTATAGTGCCAAAGTTCATAAATAGTACCAACCTATAGCCTTTTATAATTCATGTTATTTTTGGAATTTGCAAGTATATAACTGTTCAAGATAACTTCAACTAATTTTATGTGGCTCCATCATAATTTTTCTTTAAACTCGATCGAGCAGTCTAAATTTAAGAGTCACTTTACTATTACTTTATTGAGGGAGAAAAAATTTAAAATTCAATCTAATTTTTTAAGATTATACACAAAATAAATCCTGAAAATTGTGAAGTAACATTACTAGCAAATAAGAAACCAATAAGCCATAAGCATCCATGTTCATGAAACAGAAACTAAGTGACAGTCCTGATTACTTGCTTATAAAACGAGTGCACATATTTCCATTAACATGCTAGTCTTTCTTGAGAGTAAGGGTTTTGTTGCGAAATTATTATATAATTCATGTCTAAGTGGTTCTGACTTCTATTCATATATCACATCATTAATTCTTTTTTGAAATTAAAAAAATGTGATTTCATGTCACACAAAAATTGATTGAAATAACATAATTTTAGATCATATAATAACTTCTTGGATTTTAGGTCCTAGATGCCATGTTATATATTAAAAATGCTTTAAAATTGACTTCACCTTTTGTGTTTGAACAGTAACTCATGTAAACCTTTAATTAGCATCCTGGGGTTGGAAAAAAAATGAAAGAATAAAAATACCTAGTTCAGTTCAAACCAACACTACTAACTCCCTCACCCTGCCTCTATCAGATTTTGGAGTTGAAGGACAAATAATTATCCTATATGCACTTTGCCCCATTACCGTACCGCTAAAAACTTAAAATGAAATTGTAATCTACTGTCAAAGTATATGTTTCAAAATTCAAAGTGTGCTCTCTTTGGAATTGTAGCAAGAATTTCCTTTTTCTCTTTTCCCTCCTTCAGAATTTATTGATTCCATTTATCAAGGTTGTCACTCAAACAACACTAAAAAGTACTACAACACGGCCCTCCATTTATTCTCTTTTTTCTGTGGTCTCTGCCAGTATATAAACCATCCCCCTATCACATTTCTTCATAAGCAAATCCTCTTCAGCTTCTGCATCTCTAATACTTCAATACTCACTGTATTATCTTGAGGTTGGTCTTTGTATTTTCCCTTCCACTATCCCCACATATATATTTTTTCAGTCTCACCTACCTAATCTTCAAAAATTTTCTATGTAATTCTTTAGTATTTAACTCTATCCAGAGGTCACGTTTATAGTGATGTGATCAAACTGTTTTCTGCTAGAGTGCTCTATTATGTCAGCCTCGTAACTTGTTTTTATAGCTTTCACAGAAGTTAATCCATAACTAAGTTTTTTTATTTATTTTTTGTTCCAATATAATAATAAGCATTATGCTAGCAAGCTAGTTAGTGCCTAGTACAATACACAAACACATGTACAAGTGTAGGATATATCATATATATAATGTGGCAATAATTATATGGAGAAAAAAACATCAAGTTTGATTAACAGAAAAATTTATTGAACATTTGACACTTGGTTCATAATTTATGCATATAGTCTTCTAAGGAGGATTGCTTTGCTGAATGCAACAGTAATTTGCAGAGAAGTAAAAATGAGCAGACCAGGAGACTGGAACTGCAGGTCATGCCAGCACCTGAACTTTCAGAGGAGAGATTCATGCCAGCGATGTGGGGACTCAAAATATGGAGATAGAGTTGATTTTGGTGGGTTTGGAGGAAGAGGAGGGTCTTCATTTGGGTTAACTGGGTCAGATGTTCGCCCTGGTGACTGGTACTGTGCTGCTGCTAACTGTGGTGCACACAACTTTGCTAGCCGCTCAAGCTGCTTCAAGTGTGGTGCTTTCAAAGATGACTTGGCTGGAGGCTATAACAGTGACATCTTGCGCTCAAGAGCTTTTGGTGGCAGTGGAAGACCTGGATGGAAATCTGGTGATTGGATATGCAGCAGGTGAGTGATTCATTCATTGATTTTCTGTCTTGCCATCTTTTGATTATTGGTTCTTGCTTAGGGGACATCTTATGCTTTACCTTTTCCTCCTGTCTTTAAAGTGTGAAGAATATGACAAACGCCACAAAAACAAAAGGCACTGTTGGTGTTATAAGCATGCAACACATATCTTTATTGGGTTCCCCTTTCTTTGACTGCTTTTAGGATTGACATACTTTGAAAACTAGTTACCCCTTAAGCTTAGTGACCTTAAGTGCAAAATATGGCTCATTAAGTAGTCTTTCCTTGCATTTCTTGTTATGACAAAATTTGATTTATTCCTTTTTTACTTTTATTTCTATCATTGAGCAGATCAGGATGCAATGAGCACAACTTTGCTAGCAGAATGGAATGTTTTAAATGCAGTGCTCCAAGGGACACATACTAGAGATGAGTGTATCCAAGCAAGAAGGCTACATTAATTACTGGAGATGCTGCAAGATTTCTTTATTAATTTCTTTGGGATGTTAAAGACAGTGTGAAATGCCATGTCACAGAGAAGCTAGCTAGCTACATCCCTTAGGATCTTTCTCAGATTTACCTCAAGAGCTACAGCAATGTTGTTTTGGTGCTTTAAACTATTTTCTTTAGTTCTGGCGTTAGAGAGTTCATTTATTGTATGGTGCGTGGTTTTCTTAAATGAATATGAATCTCTTTTCTTGTCTTTTCCTTTCCCATGAGATGAACTAGTACTACTTCCAACATGGATGTGTAAGAAGGGGCGATGCCATGATCTATCATTCATTTAACTTTCATGAAGTAGACCAGGTTATTCTGTATAATCAGACAGCAAACAAAATTAAGCATGCATGCGGGGTCATGTGGCACGCCATTTGTTACTATATGGTTACTGAAAAACAAAATAGTACTATGCACACACAAGTCCACCAAGCAATTTTTTTAACAAGGACAACCTTTAAACCTGTAAGTTGACAAAAAGAATATTTGAAATAACTTTGAATCAGCGTTTCAAACAATTCTGTTCAACAATGGAGTGAAAAAAAGAAGACTCAAATATTTTTTTGTTTCTATAAATATACTTTAATTTGATTTAGATTCATGGTTTTTTTATTAGTTTTGATCTCTTATATTTTATATATTAATTTTTAAAATAATCTCTATCACTAATTAGTGATAACATGTCATGCAATTAATTATGTTACATTAACAATCATTTTAAGATACTAGTAATCGCATATTTTCAAAATTTTAAAATTATAAAATCTAAAATCATATTAAAAATATATTTTATAAAGTTTTAAGTAGTGTAATTAAGTTAAACAAATTTTAAACCCCCAGAATATAAGTTTTATGTAAGAGTACTCATTACTTAGAGATATGCCTTAACTTCTGTCTTTTAAGAGAAATATCTCTAACTTGTCGTTCCTTCCCTGACTTCACAGGCTTAGCTAGCATATTTGAAACACAAATCACATTGGATTCCTTTCATTGAATGTAAAGTAAACCTTTAAAAAGGATGCGCATTGAGGATTTAAAAGATGAGCCCATGACTTCATAACTACATTTGCTTTTATGTAGGACTCGTCTTTCTTTCAAGTGAGCTTTATGTTAGTGAAGTCTCTCTGATTCTTTTCAGGCACGCTTTATGTTGATGAAATGTCTCCAAGTCTCGACGCTAGATTATATATATGATATATGTTCCTCCTTATACTACAAATATTTTATTATTCTCATTTTTACTACTACTATTATTATTTTAAAAGCTACATGGCTTATCAGTTGGAGGTCCCAAGATGTCCTCCTAGTTGGGTGCAGTTCGGTAATGGTGGTGCTGATTATAAAAATAAAATAAAACAAATCCCCTTGAAAATCTAATCTAATATACCTATCAATCTGAAGTTTAAAATCTGTGACTCTTCTTTTCAATAAGGGACAATATCATTGATTTTTGCAAGTTAGAATCCATTTCATTATTTTCTTTTTAGTCATTTATTTGTCTTGTTCGAAGAAAAATACTAGCAAGTAACATTCTGAATGATAAATGAGGCAAATGTATTCCATTTGTGAATACGAAAGTTTGCATTAATGAGATACACCATATCAATGAGATTTACGAAAGAAGCTAACTGATGCAAGAACCATAATTAATAATACATGCTTTCTATTGCCATTTATTATTATCTCCGCAAGATCTTGCCCATTTGATAGTGGGCCAAGCTAAGGCATCCATTGGGCCAATACACTTCCTGAGAAGCATATCATCTGAAGCAAGCATAACAGAGTTAACTGCCCTCACCAGAAGAACTTGAAATAAGAATACTCAAAATAATGTATCCAAACAGACTTTTAAATATTAAATAAATCTATCTATTATTTATGAAAAAAGCATTTATTGAAGCTTAAAAATTAATTAAATTCAGATGCTAAATAAATTGAAGCTCAAAAATCTATTTTTTTATATATAAATAAGTTATTTAAAATATATAGGTGAGGGGAAATATCTAATGCCATGTTGTAATAGATAGAGGTAGCTATATATTAGCCTGCCCTTATGTAATCGGATTTTCCATTTTTATATATATATAATTTTAGGAAATGGAGCAACTTGGCTGGTGAGATTTAAATTAAAGTTGATAGCTACCAAAAAAGATCTCGAAGCCAATTTTATCAAATTAATATTTAAGAGACTATCCAAGATTGGATTACTTAGTTGTAGAGGATCTTAACCCACTTCCCCAATAACCCAAAATCTGGCTATACACATACACCTCAAAAATGGAATTGAATTTGACGTAATAAAATATTCAATTATTATTTAACCAAGAAAGCATGTGATAAGAAACAACGATTGAGAATAAAAAAGACAATCAAGACTAAATTGAAGAACCTAAAATACAATAGAGAAATATTAAGAAAATATTTTCTACCGTATTATTTTGAATGTACCTTTTTTTAATATGCCTTTTATTATTCATTAAAATTTATTAGAAATTATATTTTTTAAAATTTATTATTTATTTAACAAGTCTCTTTCCGTTTTTCATAAATTTAAATTAATAGTAACGTGTGTTAAAATGTGTTTTAAATAATATGTTATTATCACTCTTTGTTGCATGCACGTTTCCCCAAAACCTAAAATTGGATAATGAAAACAAGAAACTCTATTATCAGAATCAGAAAACTTACGTCATTGAACCAAAGAGATGAAATATCAGAAAATGAGAATCCTAAATGATATATTTAGTTCAAAAAAAATATTGAAAGGTTAGAAAAGAGAATGAGAGAAAGGGGAAGGAATGAAAAGGAATAAAAAGATGATTTTATGAACTTTTCTGTTCCTTTGTTTGAATGTGTAAAAAGTAAAATTAAAAGTAAAAACAAAAATATATAAAAAATAATCACATAATTGTCCCTGAAAAAAATTAAATAAAAGATGTGTATTTTAGTCTTTTTGTTTAATTAACCAAGTTAACATGGGCCCATGCTTTTTATCCTTCATTGTTTAATATGGTTTAGGGTTTTATTAGCTTTTTTATTTTTCCTGTTATTTAGTAGCAAATCTAACATGATTTTTGTGTTTTACTGTTTCGTATGGCATTCGGAAATTAAAAATACTAATCCACCCGTTTTATTTTATATTATTTAAAAACGAGCCTCTCAAGTCAGCCTTTGCAATGCAAAATAGTCCAAACCAGAATACATTAAACATCCTGCAGATGCTACATTCATCCAAACTCTGACATCAAGGAAAACTTCATATTTCCTAAATACAAATAATTCTAAAGCCAAATTACAGTGTTAATTTTCAACCAAATAACTTTCACCTAAGAAAGACAAAGCAGTAACTATCTGCGGAATTGACTGTCTGTCAAATGTCAAAACTGCATATTAAGAGAAAAATCTGAATTGAGAAGGCAGTACGTTGCAAATACTAAAATAATTGGGTAGGTGTCGCCAAAGGTGACAGTTCCAACAAATCCACGAATGATAACAGCTTCCCCAAATATATACTGCCATGCCAACATCTGGAAAGTAAATTTGCCAATCCAATTGATGTGGACACGTAAGATGTTAGAACCCCAAAGAAAACATGGAACTTGAAGAGCAAATACAAATAAGAGCCAAGCTCACAGGCTTTTGAAAACACAGAAAGAACATACACATCAAGGCACACTAACTTAACTTCCGAAAATGATGATTGAGAACAGAAGATAATCTTGTTGAATGTTGACAATAAACCAAACAACAAAATCTGGAGATTGACATGCTCCAACATATGGTTTTCATTTTTAGAATACCATGAAAATATCAGCCATAGTCAAATGAATCAGAAAATGGATTTGTTAAAATCCAGTTAAATTGATAAGAGAATTATACCACAAAACCCAGTTGTTGTAGTTTAGGAGCCAAGACCTTATAAACCCCAAACTATATTTGCATATCCAATACCTCCAATGTAGGACTCAAATCCCATACCTTATAATTGGATCCTAACACCCCACCATGCTCCACTGTCCCGATGGCCAAGCAGATTCGCTGTGCATCTGCTTTTTGATTAGTTCCTAGCGAAAACTATGCCACTGGTTTGCAGCCGAGACATAGAAAGAGGCTTTGATGCCAATTGATAAGAAACTTTGGAGCATTGTTGTCAAATTCTTGAGTTAGCTCGTTGACTCTTACAAGTTTACAATTCTTGGTAGGGAAAACGAGTTACTTGCAATCAAACTTGGGTAAACTCGTTAAATTTGCTTAAAGTCCCGAGTCAAAAAGCAAGTCAACAAGTTCAAAGTAAAATGTAATTTTTGCTACATATTGACACCAAAATGGCAGTGTTTATGATACTTATGAATTGTTTTTGAAGCCAACGTAAATGTAACATTTTACTAGGCACAAATGATTAGAAGAAATTAGCTCTTTTTTGAAACGTTTTCATTTCAAGAACTTGTGCTTTTATGAATCTATGTATGATTGTGGTCATTTATGTAGTTTGATCTTATGTAGTACTAATGTACTATTACACCTTATTATTGTGGCTTGCTACATTGACTCATGATGGAGTTGAAATGTTGAATTATTATTGTGTTAAGAATACCATCTTATGCATATATGCCGTTAATATTTTTTAATATTATATTTTATATTGGGTAAACTATAATGAGTTTAGAAGTCAAGTCTAGCAAAGTTCCACATTGTGAATTTTAAGTTCAGTGAATCCTTATATTAGATACGTACACTAGACAACGGTGACTCTGACCTAAAACTATGGCATTAGAGAAAGAAACAAAGAATGCAAAAATACCTCAAAGAGAGGGAATCATGCCGGTTTTCCTGGCATAGGCAAAGATGCCACCGGCTTCGATCACCGGACCCGCATCGCCGATCGGTTTCAAGCGATACTCCTTGCCGGTGGTGTGATTGATCAAACGGCTCTCTCCGAGCTCAATCGTCACCACATCGCCGGTGCTGCACTCCTTGCAGAGGCGGCCCTCCGACTCCAGCGGGTAAACCTCGCCGGTGGCAACCGAGTTCCGGAAGAAGATCCTTGCGTACGACTCCGCGACCACTGCGGCGGCGCCGGAGGCCCCCAGCGCCACGGGAGCGTGCTCGCGGGAGGAGCCGCAGCCGAAGTTGGCGCCGGCGATGACGATGGTATACTTGGTCTTGGTCTCGCTGGGCTCAACGAAGCGCGTGGCGTAGGAGGCGGGGAGGCCCACGAGGGCGTAAGAGCCCAGCTTCTCGTACTCGTCGGGCTTGGAGGGGACCAGGGTCAGGTACTCCGCGGGGATGATCTGGTCGGTGTCAATGTTGTCGCCCACCACGTAGCAGAGGCCGTGGAACGAGGCCGAGGCCGAGGCCGAATCAGACGCGCCGGATTCAGCGTGTGGGGTTCGGAGAGAGATTGTGATGCGATTGCGAGGGGTTGATTGGGGAGTGCGAAATGAAAGGAAGCGCGAAAAGGAAGAACGTGGAAGAGAGTAAGATAGGGAGAGTTTGGTGGAAGAAGCCAAGGCAAGGTTTCGAGGAAGAACGGCTGCAGTAGCAGAAAACAAAGCCATTGTTCAATGTTCACTGATTTTTCCTTTCCCTAAACTTCATAGCTGTTTATGTTGGCTATTCAAACGACGCCGTTTATGTGCTGGAACCTGGCGGCTCGTGTTAGCTACCTGCTTACTTCCGTGTCTTCCTTTTCTCTTTTACGCCATGCTTCCCAAAAAAATATATAAGGCTGGAATAATATCTTGGTAGTGAAAAATACAAGATTTTTTATTTTTATTTTTATTTTTATTATAATTTTTTGAAAATTATTTGTTTTAGTTCTTCTTTTTTTAAAAATAACATTAAACAATAACATAACAAAGACAGAAACGAAAAAATTATTTAAGTTCATAAATAATAATTCTCTTTTTATATAACTATAAAAAAACAATTTAAAATTAATTCTTTTTATTTATAAGTTAATTTAATTTAGTTTTCCTTTTTATAGAATATCTATTTTATTTATTTATTTTTTAAAATATTTTAATATGACCAATTTTGTTCCATTAGGACTAAGACATGTTAAAGAATTAAAGTAATTTTAAAAAATAAAAAATTAAATTGAGTATGAAAAAGATAAAATTGAAGTGTTTTTTTTAAATATTTTTATTTTTATTTATATTTTTAAAATATTTTGATTTTAGTTTTTACACATTATTTTTAATCATTTTTAGTCTTTACTATCTACACATCTTTTAATCCTTTGTAATTTTACAATAATGACAATAAAATATTAAAAGTAATATATAGGAACTAAATTGGAATATTTATAAGATGATTATCTCTTTTAAGTCAATTTTATGAATTATTTTTAAATAAGAATTTATTTTAAAACGTATTATTTATATGAATTTGTTTTCATTATGAATCAAGTCAAACTTTAAGTTTGACTTACAAATTTAATTAAACATAAAAATTTTTTAGAACTTATAAAAATGTTAATATATCATTAAATTTTTAAGTCAAACTTACAGTTTAACCTAGTTAAAGGTCAAAACAAACTCATATTAATAATATATTTTAAAATAAATTCATATTAAAAAATGGTTTGTAAAAATAGTCTAAATAAATCGATCAATCATGTTTATAAGTATAAAAATAAAAAAATATAACTATAAGAACTAAATAAGTAATTAAACCAATAAAATATATAAAAATATGTAAGAGAAATAAATAGAGAAATAAAAAATATATTATATAAAGTTAGATTATTTGGTTTGAAAAAAGCAAAGGTAAAATTATAAAGAAATATTATTGTAAGTTTGTTTAGTTTAACATGGAAAG